>JAKCPI010002855.1:0-35305 GCA_023213315.1 Euborellia annulipes
CCCACCGGACCACTCCCGCCACTTCGGTAATCGAAAGTTGTGTCCTGTGCTTGTCACACCAGATTTTGTGTCGACATGTATTTAGTTCCCGGCAGTAGGGAATATTTGAATTCAGATGTAAAATTTATAAGTATGAGAAAATATTTATATTTTGTTACCATGGTAACCATTTCTCCTATCTTTTCTATGAAGCACAAGAGTAAAGTGTGCTTCAAACAATTTTGAGGGCAAAAGGAGAATATACATTTGAAAGAGCATCTAAAAAATAATTGATTTTTGAATTTTAATCAAAATCGTTAGAGAGAATTTTGAGAAAATCGAAAAAAACTGAAAAAGTACATCAGTAAAGTACTAGTACTTTTTGGCCTATTTTGATTAAAAGCTTATTTTGTCGGTCCCGAGGGGTGTTTAACTTAATTATAAAATTTCAGCCTCATAGCTCAATTCCTTCATGCTTAAAAAAGTGAACACAGACAGACACACACACACACACACACACACAGACCATGTCGCGAAAACCCCTTTTTGGAGTCAGGGGACCTCAAAACGTGAAGATGCATCAAAATCCCGACATCGAATTTTTGACCTTAATCCAATACTTTCTCTCTATATATATATTAACATATATATAGAGGTAAGACAAAGTAAAAATTAAAAATCAAGGTTGTTTGAATCATTTTTTATCATTTTATATAAATTATAAGAAATTTTTATTTTTATGTAGTATCTATGCAAAAATTTTCATTTCAAAAGGAGTAAATTTGTATTTGATAATAGGCCAAAAAAAAGGCAAATGGTTAAGAAGCATGCAAGCAATTTCCTCCATAAATCACCTCCAACCACCTCGACTCCCGGCACCATTCAACTGGTGGTTGGTTCCAACTTTTCGGATGTTTTATTACCACCAAACAACCATCGACTAAAGGGGTTAAAAGCCACATTCACATTTCAAATCCTGACGGTCATTAATATAAAATGTAATGCATACAATATAAAATTATTTCATTTCGCTAACGTAACTTGAATATATATTATCGAACTTACTGCAGCTTCTTATCGTTTCACAGGTTTTCGGTGTTAGGAATAAAACAATTTAAAAAAAACATTTTACTATTTTTTTTTTTTTTTTTTTTAACATTCACACTTTTTTCTCATTCACACTCACACTCACACACACATTCGTACAGTCTTTTCGGCAACTGAGGCCATATAAGACTTTTTACGATATCCGTTATTAATAAATATACATATATGGGGTCCAGGCATTCTTAAAAAAAAAAACTATTTTATTTTTATTTTTTCAAGTGGGCGGCCGACTGAATGCATTTTTAACAGTTTCGAATCAGAGATTCGTCTTCAGGGCCTGGAAATTTTTGCCGCAAAAAGATTACCAAGCAGTTCAATTAATCAGCACTAGGTGGAGAATTGTAGTTTTATATAAAAAAACTAATGCGTAATAAAAATTGTCAGAAAGCAAAAAGAAAATTCTCTGTTCTCGAAAAAAAGTTTTATAATAATAATTTGTAAAGGTTTATATATATATGTATGAAATATATTCGAGAAATGATTGATGTTTTTAAAAATTTAATTAACGTGACTTACAGTGGCGTATTCAGGGGGGGGGGCAGGGGGCCGGGCCCCCCCCCCAAAGCCTTCTCCAAAACAAAAAAATACCTAATGTTTTCCCTAATGATTTTTTTTTTTTAAATAATTATTTTATTAACTCTCATAAATTCTAAAATCTAACAAAAAACTTGTAAATAATTGAAAAATTCTCTAATATTTACGAATTTTGTATTAAAATTATTTTTTATTTCAAGAAAAAAAAATTTTTTTTAAATTTGTTTTTTTATTTATAATTATTATATTATCTAAAAAAAAATTTTCCACTTTAAGTTTCTTGGAGAAGGGGGGGGATTCATAAAACTTTTGGGCCCCCCCCCCCCCCAAGCAGAAATCCTGGCTACGCTACTGGTGACTTATATATATATCTTGAACTGAGGTAATTCTTGAATCTATATATGTTAACCTCAAAATTGTAATTAACCAATTTTTCTTTCCTTTAATAACAGATTAAACCCATATATAAAAAAATTTTATAAAGCTTCCAACATTGGTTATCATTAGAGACCGGATTCCTATGCAATTGCATATTCTATTTGCTAATAGGTACATCACTGAAAACCAATTTTCTATCCGAATCATGCCCCCTTGGAGCTAGGGTTCAAATTCTATATTGCATATTTTTGCATATTTGGCCAATATTGCATAAAGTTGCATATTTAAAGCTTTTTGGATATTTTAAATTTTTTTTCAGTAAAAGTTCCATTTTATTTTAATTTTTTAATTTTTTTTTTCTAAAAACAAAAAAAAAAATTAAACGAAAAAAAAAAAATTTAAATCCTTTTATTACATTGTAAAAAATAAATAACTATATATTTTTTATTCTTTATATCCTCTTTTAAGAAATAAATTTAGTTTTGCTAGAATTTTCGTTGGATGAATATCAAGTCAGTTGTGCTCATAGTTCGAAGTCAAATTAATTAAAGAAAAAAAAATGCCAAAACAGGGGTCCTCGTTTGCTTCAAAAATTTCGCAATGGATTGCTCCCTATGAAAAGGATAAAATATTTACGACTGAAGGTAATGTTGTTTTTTGCAATCCATGCGGAAAAAAAATTTCGAGCTATCGGAAGTCGCAAGTTGATCAACACGTCAAAACAGGTATGTCGTTTAATTAGGTTTTTATTTCTTTAATTACAAATCGAGCCTTATTTTGTAGACTTACATTTGGCCAGTGTCAAACGTAAAGATGTCAAAACTCAGCAACTCTTAACTTCTATGCGTGGTATAGCTGAACAAACAATATTTTTTGAAGATTTGTGTCATGCCATGGTGGCTTCTGGAATCCCACTTTGGAATTTGCAAAAGACCCCCTTCAAAGACTTTTTGGCCAAATACACAAATAACAAAATTCCCGACGAAAGCACGTTGAGAAAAAATTATCTACCCATTTGCTATAATAAGACTATAGAGAAAATTAAAAATGAGTTAGTTGAAAATTATTTATATTTAATTGTAGATGAAACTACCGACCCTAGGGGTATCTACGTAGCTAATTTATTGGTTGGCCCGGGGAAAAAGGAAATTTGTTGAAAAATAAATTAAAACATATCCTAGAAAAAAATCCTGGACTAGCGGATTTATGTAAAATCAATAAAATACTTCAAGGAGATGAAGTTGATGTGATGGAGGAAATCGAACGTATTGCACAAAGTTCATTTAAATATGCCCCTATCACATCTGTTGATGTGGAACGATCATTTTCAAAATATAAAACTTTATTAAGCGATAAACGCTATAATTTTAAAGAAGTTAATTTTGAAATGCTTTTAGTTGTAAATTACAATGCAAATTAAAAGCAATGATCTTGATCTCCTCATGAAAGCCGAAAGCAATTAAAGAAAAATTATTCTCTTTTTTCGCTTTATTTAATACAATTGTCGACGTTTCGGCCAATTTTTCCGGCCTTCATCAGGACAATTGTTGTTGGCTCGAGATTAGAGGGGCTCTTGGCAACTCCTGACATAACTGTTGGTGCGAACAGCATTAGGGCAAATGTTATGTTTGCCAAGAGCCCCTCTAAGCTCGAGTCAATAACATTTGTCTTGATGAAGCCCGGAAAAATCGACCGAAACGTTGACAATTGTATTAAATAAAGCGAAAAAAGAGAAATAATTTTTCTTTAATTGCTTCCGGCTCCCTTACTCTCCTCATTGTTAATTTTAATTATACGTTCAGTTACAAATTAAAAGTTAGTTTCTCAGAAATATTACGTTTTTTTTTTTATAAAGTGTTTATTTTGTTAAATAATATTTAGTATATATTTTATAGAAAACTATTTTGTTAAATAAATTAACACATTTGACTGTACTGATATTACTGTTTTTTTTTTGTTTTGTTTTGTTTTTTAATTAAATTTAGTTTTTATTGCGAGACCAATTTTTACTTTCTCTTACCTATGTATATATGTAATATATATATAGAGAGAAAGTATTGGATTCATGTCAAAAATTCGATGTCGAGATTTTGATGGATCTTCACGTTTTGAGGTCCCCTGAATCCAAAAAAGTGGTTTTCGCGACATGGTCTGTCTGTGTGTGTGTGTGTGTGTGGGTGGGTGGGTGGGTGGGTGTGTGTGTGTGTGGGTGTGTGTGTTCAATTTTAAGCATGAAGGAATTGAGCTAGGAGGTTGAAATTTTATATTTAAGTTAAACACCCCCGGGACCGGAAAAATAAGCTTTTAATCAAAATCGGCCAAAGAGTACTAGTACTTTACTGATGTACTTTTTCAGTTTTTTTCGATTTTCTCAAAATTCGCTCTAACGATTTTGTTTAAAATTCAAAAATCAATTATTTTTTAGATGATCTTTCAAATGTATATTCTCGTTTTGCCCTCGAAATTGTTTGAAGGACACTTTACTCTTGTGTTTCATAGGAAAGATAGGAGGAATGGTTGCCATGGTTACAAAATATAAATATTTTCCCATACTTATAAATTTTACATCTGAATTCAAATATTCCCTACGTCCGGGAACTAAATACATGTCGACACAAAAAATCTGGTGTGACAAGCACAGAACACAACTTTCGATTACCGAAGGTAAGAGAAAGTTGTGTGCTGTGCGCCAGTCACACCAGATTTTTTTTTTTTTTAATCATTTCCTTCCAAAAATAAAACACCATTAGTTTTACATCAGTAGAAATCATGATTTACCTTTAATTGGAAGCCATTTACTCAATATTTTCGCCATAAATATATTGCATATTTGGCTGCATATTTTAACACTTTTACTGCATATTATATGGCATATTTAGCGGTTTTTGCTGCATAAAAATCCGGTCTCTAGTTATCATTAATGAATATTACTTTAAGTATATTAAATAAGGATTCTCCTCAAGCAAGGTAAATAAAATAGGTCGATTTGATTTTTTATATAAAAAAAGGGGACAGTTTTATTTGATGGAAGTTAACTTATTAATATGTAAAGAATTTTTAAAAAAAAGTTGAATGTAAATCGAATTATATATAGGGGAGACCGGGGCAGGTTGGCCCACTATTTTTTATTTCTTTTATAAAATTTTTTATTTAATCATTTTCGTTTGTTTTCATTTTAAAATGTTGGTGTAACCTTAAGCTACCAAATGGTCATCGTAAAAGTCTCCTAAATTGATGTTAAAATTAAAAAAAATAATTATTTCTAAAATATTTCGAGTGGGCCAACCTGCCCCGTGGTCGGGGCAGGTTGGCCCGGAAGGAGTTTGTTATTTTTATATGAATTAAAATGCAAGAAAATAATTTAAAACAACTTAATTTTAACACACAAAGTTTATTTTAAATTATAATTGGTTATTGCAACAGTTTCAGTAATAAGTGAGTACTAAATCAAAAAAAGTATATCGTGACTTCAAGAACTTTTCCTTTTTCAGTTTTTCTTTTGTATTTACGAATCACTGTTATAACCGTGGTCCAGAGGTTGGAGATGAGAGTCAGAATGCTATGAAGAGCATTGCAGACACCTTACTTGGGCTTTGGCAAGTTGGCAAAAAGAGTATCCCAACTTTTTTCTCCCAACGCTCAATTTGTGCTCTTTTGAAAAATCTCTTAGCCCTCGGGGCTTAGTGTAGAGGTTATCGTGCTAACCTCGTATACCAAAAGTCGCGGGTTCGGGCCCCAGGCAGTCCGATGATTTTATTTAAGCCATTTGGATACCAAATGGCTTAAATAAGAATGCCTGGACCCCCAAAATATATAATTATTAATACAACGGTTATCGTAAAAGTCTTATATGGCCTGAGTTACCGAAAAGTGTGTGAATGGGAAAAAAGTGTGAATGTTTAAAAAAAAAAAAAAAGCGGAAACACTTCATATCTTCCCGAACCACACATATTCAAAGAACTAGAACGTTTTAGAAAACAATAAGAACTTATTCATATATCTGATAACAATTTCCCAAAAACAAACACACATGCTCATTTATGATGCAAAATTTCCTCCAATAAACTCTCAATGACGGCCAGTATAACATCGATATTTATAATAATTTTTATTTTGTTACTTTTACTTCATTCATTGCCACTAAAATTGAAAAGATAAAACAGGGTTTAGCGATTTCATACATACAATGGCAAAAAATCGAGTGGGCCAACCTGCCCCGTCATTTTTGGGCCAACCTGCCCCATCGTCATATTTGAAACAATGTTTATCCCGTTGATGTTTTTTAATTAATATGCCATGGAGAAATAATCCTTATACTCTAACCTTTAAACATAGTGTTCACTTTTTTATCCTCGAAGTAACCAAAAAGTAGATAAAACAATTTTATTCAACTAATAAAATTTTACTCCAAGGTGCAAAAAACGAATAAATGATCCTAGCTCATGCGAATTTACTCCGATCGCTATAGTTGTCTTGGCAGAAGTAGGGTGGCAGTGCTATTAATCTTCATTCTGATCCGTAACACAATCGTCCAATTATTCTGCGAAATATCGCGACTGGGCCGACTTGCCCCGTGGGCCAACCTGCCCCGGTCTCCCCTATATGTGTAAAAATTTCCAGGCCCTGAAGACGAATCTCTGATTCGAAACTGTTAAAAATGCATTCAGTCGGCCCACTTGAAAAATAAAAATAAAATAGTTTTTTTTTAATTGTTTTATTCCTAACACCGAAAACCTGTGAAACGATAAGAAGCTGCAGCAAGTTCGATAAGAAATAACTTCGTTGAGAATCTTTCTACATAATTGAATATATATTTTGAAAATAGTCTATCAAATTATATATCTTTAGTGATTTTATTTTTTTACTTTCTCTTACCTCTATATAAATGTTAATATATAGAGAGAGAAAGTATTGGATTCATGTCAAAAATTCGATGTCGAGATTTTGATGGATCTTCACGTTTTGAGGTCCCCTGAATCCAAAAAAGTGGTTTTCGCGACATGGTGTTTACATATTATAATTTTAAAACTCCATCCAATGGCCACACTTGACATTTGTCACGTTAACGCGCAGTCTATAGTTGCCCATTTGGATGAGTTCAAATATTTTTTAATGATAAATCATTTGACATAATATGTATTAGCGAATCCTAGCTTAAGCCAAAAATCGAATCAAGTATAGTGAAACTTGATCGTTTTAATTTGTTCAGACAAGATAGATGTTTACGAAATGGGGGTGGTGTCGCAGTTTATGTAAGAGACACCATCAAGGCAAAACAAATAGATTTCAAATTGAGCCCACAAACGTCCCTAATGGAATAACAGTTATATTATTATTGAAATTTTTATTGATAATGAAAAAATATTTTTGTTGGTCGTCTATCGTCCCCCAAAAGCTGACTTTTATTCAGATCTCGAAAACATATTGCAGAGCCACCTACCCTTACACTCAAACGTCATTATTCTGGGTGATTTTACTGCGGATTTTTCTTCCGACTCGCCGAACAAATTGTATTTACACAATTTATTTATATCATTTGGACTAACTGTTGTTCCCCTTGATTCGACTCATTTTACAAGCACCTCACAATCGTGGTTAGATCTTATCGTTGTCAACGATCCAATACATGAAAAAATTGTATCGAAGGGTCATGTGTGTGTGTGTGTGTGGGTGTGGGTGTGGGTGTGGGTGTGTCTGTAAACAAAATATCTCAAGAACGAAAAGAGCTAGGAGGTTTAAGTTTTATATTTAAGTTGCTCCAACGATTTTTTTTTAAATTCAAAAATCAATTATTTTTAAATTATCTATAAAATGTATATTCTCATTTTGTCATTGAAATCTTCTGAAGACCACTTTTACTCTTGTAGTCCATAGAAAAGATAGGAGAAATTGGTTGCCATGGTAACAAAATATAAATATTTCCCCATACTTATAAATTTTACATCTTGAGTGATGTAAACTGGCGGGATGGCCTGCGGCCAAGCAGCCATGGTCAATAAAAAAAAAAAAAAAAAAAACATCTTGAATTCAATCGTACCCTATGGTCGGAAACTAAATACATGTCGACACAAAAAATCTGGTGTGACAAGCACAGAACACAACTTTCGATTAACGAAGGTAAGAGAAAGTTGTGTGCTGTGCGCCAGTCACACCAGATTTTTTTGATTTGTTCACATCTTTAAATACCTTCGGTAATCGAAAGTTGTGTACTGTGCTTGTCACACCAGATTTTTTGTGTCGACATGTATTTAGTTCCCGGCAGGGGCGTATATAAGGGGGGGGGGGGGCCGAGGGGGGCCCGGGCCCCCCCGAAATTTCCCAAACACATATACATATATTGGGATATACAGACATCAGCGCAACAAATTTTTTCCGCAGGATGGGAAACTTTGGTTCCGCAAAAGAAAAAATGTTCCGCAAAAAATTTCGTGTGAAAAAAAATTTAGTTTCTTAAAAAAAAAATTTTCCGCAGAAAAATTTTTGAGTTCGGGCCCCCCCCCGAAAAAAATTTCTATATACGCCCCTGGTTCCCGGCAGTAGGGAATATTTGAATTCAGATGTAAAAATCTGGTGTGACTGTCACACAGCACACAACTTTCTCTTACCTTCGGTAATCGAAAGTTGTGTACTGTGCTGTCACACCAGATTTTTTGTGTCGACATGTATTTAGTTCCCGGCAGTAGGGAATATTTGAATTCAGATGTAAAATTTATAAGTATGGGAAAATATTTATATTTTGTTACCATGGCAACCATTTCTCCTATCTTTCCTATGAAGAACAAGAGTAAAGTGTGCTTCAAACAATTTTGAGGGCAAAACGAGAATATACATTTGAAAGAGCATCTAAAAAATAATTGATTTTTGAATTTTAATCAAAATCGTTAGAGCGAATTTTGAGAAAATCGAAAAAAACTGAAAAAGTACATCAGTAAAGTACTAGTACTCTTTGGCCGATTTTGATTAAAAGCTTATTTTTCCGGTCAGGAGGTGTTTAACTTAAATATAAAATTTCAACCTCCTAGCTCAATTCCTTCATGCTTAAAATTGAACACACACCCACACCCACACACCCACACCCCCACACCCACCCACCCACCCACCCCCACAGACAGACCATGTCGCGAAAACCAGTTTTTTGGATTCAGGGGACCTCAAAACGTGAAGATCCATCAAAATCTCGACATCGAATTTTTGACATGAATCCAATACTTTCTCTCTATATATATATTACATATATACATAGGTAAGAGAAAGTAAAATTTATAAGTATGGGAAAATATTTATATTTTGTTACCATGGCAACCATTTCTCCTATCTTTCCTATGAAGCACAAGAGTAAAGTGTGCTTCAAACAATTTGAGGGCAAAACGAGAATATACATTTGAAAGAGCATCTAAAAAATAATTGATTTTTTGAATTTTAATCAAAATCGTTAGAGCGAATTTTGAGAAAATCGAAAAAAAACTGAAAAAGTACATCAGTAAAGTACTAGTACTTTTTAGCCGATTTTGATTAAAAGCTTATTTTGTCGGTCCCGGGGGTGTTTAACTTAATTATAAAATTTCAGCCTCATAGCTCAATTCCTTCATGCTTAAAAGTGAACACACACCCACCCACACACACACACCCACCCACCCACCCACCCACACACACACCCACAGACAGACCATGTCGCGAAAACCACTTTTTTGGATTCAGGGGACCTCAAAACGTGAAGATCCATCAAAATCTCGACATCGAATTTTTGACATGAATCCAATACTTTCTCTATATATATGTATTACATATATACATAGGTAAGAGAAAGTAAAAGGTAAATAATTTTTTTTTTTTTTTTTTTTTTTTTTTTTTTAATTTGGCAAAAGGCCGCGCCATCATGCCAACATACATTTTTTTTTTTTTTTTTTTTACATACTTTGTAACAATATATTATTGTGTATATCTTATAAAACTAAATTATTATAAAGGATAAAAATATAAAAACATAAGTCTTACAGTAAAGGTATATATGAACAAAAGGCAAAAAATACAAAAAAAATACGTAAATAATTTTAAAATATACCTTTATCTACCTTTTCCAATGATTAATTTTAAACACCCTATACATCGAAAATTACATATAGAGAGGTCGATCTAGACCAGTGGTTCCCAACCTGGGGGCGATTTGGGTTTTCAGGGGGGCGATAAATAAGCGGGGGGCGATTGGGGGGCGATGAGTATTCAAAGGGAGAAAAATTATTAGTTTACTAAAATTTAAAAAAATAAAAATCAAAGAGAAAAATCTCCTATTTACAGGCTGGTCAGGATAGAAGAGGACAAAATATTATCATAAAAATAAAATAGTCTGAAGCAGCGGCGTAACCAGCCTTTGAGGGCGGGGGGGGGGCGAAGCTCAACTAGGGCGTCGATTTTCCAGGGGGCTCCGCCCCTGGACCCCCCTGCTCGCCTTCGGCGAGCAATTGCCCGCCTTCGGCGGGCAAATTTCTTGCATCCAATAATTTTCTCAGCGAATTTGTTTATATTTACATGTTTTTTAATGACACCTGTATGAGTTTGTTTTGATTTTTCTTTGCTTTTACGAAAAATGTCGTTTTCTTCTGTGATTATTTCAAAAACTATTCAGTTTTCGAAAAAATATCAAAGAATAAAAACTTTTTAAAATTGAGTATTTTATTTCGACGGGCATGCAAATGAAATTTTATTTAAAAATTGCTAGACATTCGTTCATTCATTCACTAAATCTCGGGCGGGAATGGGCGGATTTGAAAAAATTCCGGGCGGGCTCGGGCGGGCCTGAAGAATGGTAAAAGCCCTTTCATTTTGAGAAAATCGAAAAAAACTGAAAAACTACATCAGTAAAATACTAGTACTTTTTGGCCGATTTTGATTAAAAGCTTATTTTCACGTTCCCGGGGGTGTTTAATTTAAATATAACATTTCAGTCTCATTGCTCAATTCCTTCATGCTTAAAAAAGTTTTGAATTACAAAAAATTAAATATTAAGGCTTATTCGAATTCTGAGTAAATCTCCACAGCCTTAAAACATCAAATTAAGGCTTATATATTGCAAAATAAAAAAAATTTTAATTATAAAGCCTCTATATACGTTATTTATTATTTTGAAAGAGCATCTGAAAAATAATTGATTTTTGAATTTAAAAAAAAATCGTTGGAGCAAATTTTTGAGAAAATCGAAAAAAACTGAAAAAGTTCATCAGTAAAGTACTAGTAATCTTTGGCCGATTTTGATTAAAAGCTTATTTTTCCGTAAATATAAAATTTCAACCTCGTAGCTCAATTCCTTCATGCTTAAAATTGAACACACACCCACACACACACACACCCACACACAGACAGACCATGTCGCGAAAACCACTTTTTTGGATTCAGAGGACCTCAAAACGTGAAGATCCATCAAAATCTCGACATCGAATTTTTGACATGAATCCAATACTTTCTCTCTATATATATACTAGTCGCAAAGCCCGCCTTCGGCGGGCTTTCCGCCTAGCCAGGGGGCTGCGTCCCTGGACCCCTTGCTCACCTTCGGCGAGCAAGTTTATTCCCGATTTGGGATATTTCTTGTTGCAATGCAAGTGTTAAGATGTTAAGGAAGTATCTTATATTCAAGCGACACATGAAACCACTTTGACCGATTGGGCACAGCACAAAAGGGTCTGTTTATGACTGTTTAAAGGATCAGTCACCTGCGTCCTCTCTTCGCTTTTCAACTGCTGCGTAGCCCCCACCCCCAGCCCATAGTCAGGTAGGAAGCTGGTTCACACAGCATAAAGGACGCTCTCTAATTTCTAGCCAACTTGTTGATTTTGTGTTCTCATATTGAAGAAATTTGATTATAATTAATTTTCCAAAATATTTAAGAGATTCAAATTATTACTACGTTACTCCCTGGTCCATGTACTATATGTGTACTTAATTTCAAATGGATTAATTGAAAATTGTGGATTTCTATAGAACATATACATACATATTTACATACATACATACATTTTTCCCATTTCATTTATATATATATAGATTACATATATACATAGGTAAGAGAAAGTAAAAAATCATTTTCTTGAAATTTTTTTTCCTCGGGGGGCCCGGGCCCTTTAAGCTCAAATCAAGTTTGATCTTTTTCACGACTCAGGATAGTTAAAAACGCAATTTCAGTGGCTAATTTTCAAAAAATTTTCCATACCCCCAGATTCCTCCGGAATCCTCTGTCCTCTATAAATTATTGTGACTCTTTGATTAGGAAATTTTGAAAAAAATTTTATATAACTTTATTTAAATAAATATTGTAAGCTATGTATAACTATTTCAAAAGTTGTGTCAAAAACTGTGTAAAAAAGTGTTGGCATGAAGGCTACAATAGCCTTTTATATATTAAAAAAAAAACTTTAAGTTTTTTTTTTTTTTGGGGGGGGGGCGTATTACCAAGTAGCCCCGGGGCCTGTCAAGTCTGTCTGCAGCCCTGTATATAGGCCTTCGGTAATAAAATTGTTTAAAATAATAAAACTGCTTTATTATTTACACTTTACTTCAAATTAAAATTAGGCATACAATGAAAATGTAAAGGGGGCGATAGGTGTTAGTCAACCTCCAGAAAGGGGCGATGGGTCAAAAAAGGTTGGGAACCACTGATCTAGACAGACAACCACTGTAATATTATCGGAGACGAGCTTTGCGTTTACGACGCCGCTATCCACCCCCTTCAATTATAAATACAGCCGCCATTAAACTCGGCTATAAAATATTTGTTATAAATAAATTATATACTTTAATTAGCGCTTTATGCATTTTGACATAAAGTGTGACGTATTAGAATATGTGTATATTTATTGAAATAGGTGATAAATATGTTTGCCATTTAATACACCTTTTTGATTGGTTAAAAAATTGGTTTATTTTTTTTTATCCATTTGAGTGGAATTAATGAAACTAATGAAGAGATTCTTCTATTCAAATTGAAGCTTAAAAAATTCAAAATCTCTGTTATTTAGAAAAGAATTAAGAAAAATATGAAGAACACTTCAATGAAATTATTTTGCATTTTGTTGATTTAGGAAGAATATCTTGAAGAACGACAAGAGATCGGGGCGGATCCAGAGGTGTTTCTCGGGGGGGGGGGGGTAATCTGGTGTGACTCGTCGCACAGCACACTATTTTTTCTTAATTTCGGTAATTTAAAGGCGCATTCTGTACTTGTTTGACAGAATATAAATATAAATCAAATTTTTAAGTAATTAATTTTTAAAGTTATACATTAAAAATAAATTTTTTTTTCGAAAAAAAAGTATTTTTTCAAATCTCGGGGGGGGGGGGGGGGGTAATTTCCCCCTTTACCCCCTTGTATCCGCCCTTGAAAGAGATACGCCATGGGCACAAGAACTGGCACTTATTCTAATTGATAACAATCTCTGAAATGGAGAAAATTTAAATCTAATTTCTCTATATTCCAAAATTACTTTGCGTTTATTTCCTGGAAGTTAGACAACCATTCTTACTAATGGAGTTTTTAAGGTTTTTTTTTTTTTAAGTGAAACTTTTATTATATCCTCTCAAAATTTTTGGCTCTTCTATCAGCATGTCGCGTTACAAGCCGTGACGTCAAGAACGGTGACGCTACAAGTCATGATGTCACAATCCGTGACGACAAGAATAATAATAATAATAATATTATTTATTTGATCATTTTGTTGTATACATTGAACTCGCTCGCACTGGGCGATGTCGGTTTCAGAACTCAATTATGACACAATTATGACAAACCCGACTTTTCAGCACCATCAATTGAGCTGTACTACACTGTTAAAAATTTCCGAGCAATATTCATACACATGTATAGGAAGTCTGTTACACAAACTGTTTACAAATTTAAAATAAAAGATAAATCCTTATTTATTTCGCACTTTTTATTTCCAAATATACAAAATTTCTTTGGGATATTTCGGCCGCATCACACAGCCATCTTCAGCCAAGACTAAAAATACATTAAAAGGAGCAAGGTTGAATGATAACACAGTACATTATACATTAAATGTCAATAAAAGGAAACAACAATGTACTTACAATTTAAGGTTGGAAAACGTCATATAATAAAATAAACCTCGGCTCATCAGATATCAACTTTTCAAAAAAATACATTTGTCAGTACCTCAACAACACTCGTTTGATTTCTAAAAGCCAGTCAACCGGGCAAGGCCTTCTAATATAAAAAGGAGATAATCTCTTTATTTATAGATGGAATTTTTCTATATAAAATTAATTAATAATATTTCTTAAAAAGAAAAATAAATAAACATGCAAGGCCCCCCGGCCACTCGCAGAATTTCCCATATTTACATACAACAGACACTGGGTGGAACAAAGTTTTTTATTTTTTACATTACTATATTGATATATTACCTAACATTACTTTATTGAGAATATTAAAAAACTTAGATCTAATACAACCAATATAAATAAATAAATAAATAAATACAGTCAGAGGATACACTTAAAAAAGTCTGAAATTTTCTCACTATCACCCCTAAAATTGACACATTTATTGGTGTTGCACACAATATAACAGCACTCTTTTATTTTTATTTTCTCCAAATTTTTTTCATAACTTAAAATCTTCGCGTTTTCATAGTCGAATTCATGTCTGTTCTCCAACGAATGAATCGAAAGGGCTGTTTTTAATTCCTTCTTCCTTACAGATAACTCATGTTCATAAATTCTTCTCTTCAGCCTCCTCTTCGTCTCTCCTATATATTTACAGGGAGGCTCTGGTATGAATCGCCGAAAAAAAACTCGCCGAAAAAAAACTCGCCGAAAATTTTCCCGCCGAAAAAAATATCGCCGAATGGAAAATCTCGCCGAAAAAAAACTCGCCGAAAAAAAACTCGCCGAAAATATTTTTTTATTTTTTATTTTATAGTTTAATGTCTTTTTCGGCATCTAAGGCCATTTAGACCCCATCCCTATTTATTTCAAATGTTTGTTATCCAATTCAAGTGAAATAAATTTGTTTCGCTTGGGACAGGACACGAACCCGGGACCCCATGTGGTTATGAGAAGCTAAACTCTTCTCTCTGAGCCACGGGTCCTATTTATTTAAATTGATTGGTAACAAATTCAAATGAAATTAAAGCCCGGAAATCATTTCTTTAGATTACTAGTTTTTATAACTTTTTGAATTTCTTCTCGGGTGGGAGGGGGCGATCGCCCCCCACCGCCCCCCTTTAATCCGCCCCTGACCGGGGGGGTAGATAGCCCCCCCCTCTGGCATCCTCTAGGAGGGGGCAGAGGAACGCAATATATCTACTTTTATTTCATCTTTTAAATTTAAATTTCGGCGAGTTTTTTTTTTCGGCGAGATATTTTCGGCGAGAAAATTTTGGGCGAGTTTTTCCTTTCGGTGAGAAAAAATTTCGGCGACTTTTTTTTCGGCGAGTTTGTTTTCGGCGAGATTTTCCTTTCGGCGAGTTTTTTTTCGGCGATAAAATTTTCGGCGAGTTTTTGCTTTCGGCGACTTTTTTTCGGCGAGTTTTTACTTTCGGCGAAAAAATTTTCGGCGACTTTTGTTTCGGCGAGTTATACCGCCCCCTTACAGGGAGCACCCTTCAATTTGCAAGTCTTGCATTCTACTTCATAAATCAAATTTGGTTGATCAAATTTTGAAATTGGATCTTTGTCATTATATATACTACTGATGACTTTTGTAGGTTTTTCAATCAGAACTACATTATTATCTCTTAAAACTCTTTTAAATTTCTGATTCAATGACGGGATGTTACAGCTTATTGTAAAATACCTCTTGCGTATTGTATTGTTGTTGTTTTCTTGTGAATTGCTTATAGGGCTGGAGAGGTATGAAAAAGCTTTATTTATCATTCTGTTTATTAAATTTTTTGGGGTAATCATTTATAACGATGCTAAACATCCACTGGATGAGAAATAAGAAAGACACAAGGTTGGAAACATCAAATTTATTTAGGAAATTTAATTAAAGAGGAGACTTTATTTAGGGGCGGACAATATTTAATGTAAAATTCATTTAATTACATGGATCTTATAATTAAATGAGGTAGCAGTAACAGCTGCTTCGCTGCCTGTTACTGCTAGGGGGTACGTCGGAGTAAATCTACTTCACCTTGCGTGACAACAATAGCAATGCCAATGATCCCTATCATGAAACTCAATCAAACTCATTGAAATTAAAAAAATAATTCATCAATAAAAAAAAAAATTAATTAACAGAAAAATAAATTTAGTAAGAATGCGGAAAAGACAAGGGAAAACAAGGGGAAAGGGCGTTGCCACTTACTGAGAGTTGAAGTACAGGACTGGATGCGGATGCAGGACCGGAGACCAGTGGATGTTGTACAAGTAAGGATGACCAAACCAGGTTGAGAGGTCATGGATGTAGATATGCAGGAGTTGAGCGGCCAAGGTAGACCAACGTTGGAGTAGGAACAGGAGGTTGGTGTCCAAACATGACGTTGTCAAAATATTTTAAAGTGTGGAGACATCAGGAATATTTCAAAGTCCGAAGCGTTTAAAAAAATTTATAAGTCCAGAGATCGTAAAAAAATTTATAAGTCCCGAGATCGTGGAAATGTTTCTAAGTCCCAGCTCGGTTGAAAATTTTCTAAGTGTTGAGCGGACATGACATAATTTTTCTAAGTCCCGACTGGAACATAAAAAAAATACTTCTTCGTTCTTCAAAAAAATTGGCGTGGATCCATTCTCGGTGAGGGGTCCCGAGGAACTAATTTTCAAGCGTCGGCGTGGCGCCTTATATAGGGGCGGCGGTGGTTTCCAAAAGTTCGCGCACAAGCCCCGCCCCCAGGTGAGGCATAGGTGAAATTTTACATAGGAGTTGTGCTAGTTGGAATCGGTTCTATCGGCTCTTGTGGCGGTCTCCGTGGAGCAATGGACATGGAACCAACGGCATCGGAAAGAGCTCAAAAAGTAACTACCAGTAGCACACGTGATCCAGGCGTTGGCAGCCCGGCTTCGTTTTGAAATTAACGAAAAACAGCGAAAATTTCGTTTCTTGAACAGCGTCGGATTTTTGATTGCATGTTACGACTGAATGCGTTGAGCTAGCGCACTGGTTGAGGGCTTGTTAGAATCGGCAGGTCAGAAGGAAGCGTTTAAAATTGGTTCCAAGCAAATGAAACAATTTTGAGAGGCAATTTTGAGCGTTGCCGTGAGCCTGACTTTGAGGCATCACATGTTGAAACAGGCGTGACAGTGGTTAATATTTGTAGGCTCTCTGGATGCAGGGAGAGCCAAAGATTAAATATCCAAGCGGACAAGTGCGGGCGGCAAGAGAGACGAGTAATATACGGCAAAGTTTAGCGGCGGTATTCAGCCTATGAGTGCGACAAGGACAGAGAGGACGCTCCATATCTCCGCGTATCTCGTGGATAACTGGCTTAATTTTCATGCTACAGCGCAGACAGAGGTATCAAAATGTAGCGTATGGAATACAGAAGACGGTGATATGGCGCTTGCCGGGGTACGGCATCTGAGACGTGGTCCAGGAGTAAATTAAGAAACGTGATTGTTGAGAGGCGACGGAATTGCTTGTGTAGCGGGTCTAATATACATAGTAGAAAGTGGCAATCGATCTTATTTTGTAGAGGAGATCGTGTCGGTTCAGATTACATTTTGTTTTATTATAGAAGTCCTCGTCAAAAAATTTTATTTCACTTTTAAAGGTTCCTCCATAGGTTGCATGTAAATGGCTCAGCTAATCAGCAAACCGGCAGGGTTCGGGATTTGCTGACTATAAATATGTTGACAGGGGTCCGGGAGGGTCATTCGGGGACGAGCTCTTACGGTAAGAGGAGCCACCAGCGACTCTAGTGGGTGGCAGGTGAACGAGAGAGAGGGCCTATAAATATTCCGCGGGGCCTGAATTTGATCAGTTGGCTTTTAGGCTAGCTGCGAGACAGTTCGACTAATTAGGAGAAATTATGAATAAAAATAAATAAAAATATTCAATTAAAATCTAATTGAGTCTTCATAACAGACATCTTTAGCAATGCTATCTCATTAATAAAAAGATTGATTTAATTAATAAATAATAAAAAAATCAATTAGCGGACATTTTGCAGCCGACTAATTAGACAATAATTAAAACAATATAAGGGGCAAGAATACGTAATAATAGAAGGGGACAAATGGATTTTTCCATTATACATTCTTTATTGCTTTCGTTCTAAAATTCTCTAAATTTTCTTTGTGAAAGATTGGATCTGATAAGGTTAATATTCTCTTGATCTCATTCGTTAAAATATTCGACTTTTGAGCTAAGCTATGACGTGAATGATAATTTACCATTTTATCTGTTTTACATTTTTTATAATAAATATTAGTTTTAAGAGTGCCATCTGATCTTTTTATGCACAAGTCCAGGAAGGTGAGAGCGTTGTTCTGCTCAATCTCATAAGTGTATTTTATATTTGCATTGTAGTCATTTAGTGCATCTAGGAAGGTCATAACACCTTCTCTAGGTATACAGCAAATCGAATCATCTACATACTGATAATAGAATAAATATTTTTGTTTTTGAATAATTGTTGTAAAAACATCATCAATAACTAGATCTGCCAAAACTGGGCTAATCCCCGAGCCTATAGGGAGGCCTTTTTCTTGCTTATAAATTTTTTTATCAAACATAAAAAAATTATTTTGTAAGACAATATTTATCCCTTCTTCAAAGAGTTCATAACTCATATCAGTATGTTTTTTAATTTCATCCCAATTTTTCTTTATCACTTCCATTACTAATTGATGGTTAATTGTTGGAAATAAATTAATTACATCGAAAGATATATATATATATATATATATATATATATATAATAACAAAGATCCAATTTCAAAATTTGATCAATCAAATTTGATTTATGAAGTAGAATGCAAGATTTGCAAATTGAAGGGTGCTCCCTGTAAATATATAGGAGAGACGAAGAGGAGGCTGAAGAGAAGAATTTATGAACATGAGTTATCTGTAAGGAAGAAGGAATTAAAAACAGCCCTTTCGATTCATTCAGACTTTTTTTAAGTGTATCCTCTGACTGTATTTATTTATTTATTTATTTATTGGTTGTATTAGATCTAAGTTTTTTAATATTCTCAATAAAGTAATGTTAGGTAATATATCAATATAGTAATGTAAAAAATAAAAAACTTTGTTCCACCCAGTGTCTGTTGTATGTAAATATGGGAAATTCTGCGAGTGGCCGGGGGGGCCTATCTGTTTATTTATTTTTCTTTTTAAGAAATATTATTAATTAATTTTATATAGAAAAATTCCATCTATAAATAAAGAGATTATCTCCTTTTTATATTAGAAGGCCTTGCCCGGTTGACTGGCTTTTAGAAATCAAACGAGTGTTGTTGAGGTACTGACAAATGTATTTTTTTGAAAAGTTGATATCTGATGAGCCGAGGTTTATTTTATTATATGACGTTTTCCAACCTTAAATTGTAAGTACATTGTTGTTTCCTTTTATTGACATTTAATGTATAATGTACTGTGTTATCATTCAACCTTGCTCCTTTTAATGTATTTTTAGTCTTGGCTGAAGATGGCTGTGTGATGCGGCCGAAATATCCCAAAGAAATTTTGTATATTTGGAAATAAAAAGTGCGAAATAAATAAGGATTTATCTTTTATTTTAAATTTGTTAATAATTGTGTTTCGCCAAAAAATTCTTTTGAAGTTTTAACAAACTGTTTATGAATATTCATTTTGGGCATATGAGAAAGGTCATATACCAAAAATGAACTTTCATAAACCCAGATATGAAATTTTTCATATTCGGGTATATGAAGAAATTCATTTTTGGTAGGACCTATATGAAATTTAAATTACGGGTTTATGAAAAATATACTTTTTTGTGAAAAATGAAAGTAGGAGAACTTTTAATTATAGGCCACATATTTGTATTAAATATTTATTAAAAATAAAATCTGGTGTGACTGGCGCACAGCACACAACTTTCTCTTACCGTCGGTAATCGAAAGTTGTGTACTGTGCTTGTCACACCAGATTTTTGTGTCGACATGTATTTAGTTTCCGACAGTAGGGTACAATTGAATTCAAGATGTAAAATTTATAAGTATGGGCCATCTGGATACCAGATGGCTTAAATAAAAATGCCTGGACCCTAATATATATAAAAATTCATAAATAACGGTTATCGTCAAAGTCTTATATGGCCTGAGCTGTCGAAAAGACAGTGTGAATGTGTGAGTGAGTGTGAGTGTGAATGAGAAAAAAGTGTGAATGTTTAAAAAAAAAAAAAAAAAAAAGTATAGGAAAATATTTATATTTTGATACCATGGCAACCATTTCTCCTATCTTTTCTATGGAGTACAAGAGTAAAGTGGTCTTCAGAAGATTTCAATCACAAAATGAGAATATACATTTTATAGAGAATCTAAAAAATAATTGATTTTTGAATTTTAAAAAAAATCGTTGGAGCAAATTTTGAGAAAATCTAAAAAAACTGAAAAAGTGAATCAGTAAAGTGCTAGTACTTTTTGGTCGATTTTGTTCAAAAGCATCGTGTCACGTCCCATGGGGGTGCCTAACTTAAATATAAAATTTCAACTTCCTAGCTCTTTTCGTTCTTGAGATATTTTGTTCACAGACACACAGACAGACACACAGACAGACCATGTCGCGAAAACCACTTTTTTGGATTCAGGGGACCTCAAAACGTGAAGATCCATCAAAATCTCGACATCGAATTTTTGACATGAATCCAATACTTTCTCTCTATATATATATTACATATATACATAGGTAAGGGAAAGTAATATAAATACTGTACAAATATATATATTTTTAATAAATATTTAATACAAATATGTGGTCTATAATTAAAAATTCTCCTAATAATAATATTTCAAACCACAAAAGCTTTAATAAACAAAAATTAAAGTCCTTACGAGTTTATAGTTTTGAGGGAAAGTGGTGTAGGTGAAATAATAATTATATATATCACGAATGTGTTTATTAAAGCTTTTGTGGTTTGAAATATTATTATTAGGAGAATTTTTAATTATAGACCACATTTTTGTATTAAATATTTATTAAAAATATATAAATACTGTACAACGTTTCAACTGCTTATTCTGCAGCCATTATCAAGCACTGTGCACTTGCTCCGACTCAAGTGAACTGACAGGGGCGAAGTAAAGGCACCGAAGGCGGGCAGCGCGACTAGTTTTTTTTTTTTTTTTTTTTTTTTTTTTTTAACAAAAGATTCACACTTTTTCTCACTCACACTCACACACACATTCACACAGTCTTTTCGGCAACTCAGGCCATTTAAGACTTTAGACGATAACCGTTGTAATTAATATATATATTTGGGGTTCAGGCATTTCTATTTAAGCCATCTGGTATCCAAATGGCTTAAATAAAATCATCGGACTGCCTGGGTCCGAACCCGCGACGTTTGGTATAGGAGGTAGGCACGCTAGCGCGACTAGTAATAATAATAAAATTCGAGCAGAAACTGTGTTCGAGAAGTCGTATTCATTCTCGTTAATA
Organism: Euborellia annulipes; assembly: GCA_023213315.1. Lineage (NCBI taxonomy): Eukaryota > Metazoa > Arthropoda > Insecta > Dermaptera > Anisolabididae > Euborellia > Euborellia annulipes. The sequence goes on from JAKCPI010002855.1 coordinate 21,575, forward strand.
AAAAACTCATGTGTATTTGTATTTTTTATTTATTTATTTATTTTTTGATATTTCTTGAAATAAAAATCTTAATGTCTCAATAAAGGATCTAATTAAGAAATCTCTTAATTATTTCAACTTAAAAATAAAAAAAAAACATGTTTTTAAAATTATTACACCAAGGATTTATTATTCTTTCTTAAATTAAGACTAATATTTTTTTTTCAATATCTTTGATCAAAACAATTTACACCTTAAATTTCGATGATCGCTTAGATTAATACTTAAAGAGAATAGAGTCTTAATGTTATTCACTTCGAAATTTTAAATTACTTTTCATTATCGATCGTAATGACTTGAGAGTGAGAGAGAGAGAGAAAAAAACACAAGATGCCACTTCTTAAAACAATCCCATTTACTATTTGCCCTCCCCTTTTGCTGAATATGCCCTAGACGAGACGGTTGCACTCTCACATTCTAAACCATAAAGATTTCTCGTTCCGCTGCGTTTACTTCTCTTTCCAGAAGTCGTAAAAATCCCCGTGGCGGCTTGTTTTTAATGGCTTTCTCCACCTGAAACTCTTTAGCCCTTTGCAGCTGCTCATGAATTCGATTTTATATATAATAGTACTTTTCAGTTGTTTTTTTTTTCTTAGATTTTATAATCCTTTATAAAATTTTTCCTTTGTATTCGAATTAGTTTTGAAGACAATATCACCATCTTAAACTTAAATTAAATTTTTAATTACAAATAACTTTCAAATCTTTTTTTGTGCAAGGGTACATTTCCCCCCTGGCATCCTATAGGGGGGGGCAGAGGGGGGGCAAAATTTCTTCTTTTATTTCATTTATTTTTAAAAATGATACATTTTTACTTTTGAAAAATATATGAAATTCATTTTTTTCCAAATTTTTTCCAAAAATTTTTGATAAAATCACTACCAAATTTTTTAAAATTTTAATTTTATTAAAATTGTGATTTTATTTAAAATTTTTAAAGATTTATAGTAGATTTGTTTTGTGTTTATACTATTTGAACATATTAAATTATTTTAATTTTCTAAAAAAAAATTTTTTGCCCCCCCCCTGATTCAAATTCGTTCCGGCGCCCCTGGGTGTGTGCAAAGAAAATTTGATCATTGAAATAGAAAAAGACAAGTCAGTCTCGTAGGATTAAAGAAGAAAAAAAAACTCAATCTCAGCTAACTTGTGGTCACCAGATGTGAGAAAACTTCAGAATTCATATCTAGTAAAAATAAATATAATTTTGTAAATAAAAAACACTAATAAATTTTGCTTTTACTCCTACGGGCGATAAGACAATTTGCTTAAAAAACAATTCTTTCTTATCTTGCAAGTTTTTTTTTTTATTTTATTTTTTAACCGCCTAATTCATAAAAGAGCCATTTGAAAAGCTTTTTAAACTAATCAATTGTTAAACGATAATATGTATTTAAGTAAACTTTCTACTCATAAACCTATTTAAAATGTAGATTAACTAACATGAAATTTAAAAAATGGCAACATGGCAAAAACCTCCGCCATTTTGCAAAATTCGTTGCATTAAGCTGACATCTGGCGGAAATTAAGAAATATAATTATATGTCAAACTAATTTGTTTTGATCGTTTTTAATAAGATTATTATAGAATTAATACAAATAATTGGACAAATCAACATTATTGTCATTTAAATGAATATGGAAAAATAAGAAAAATTTAATATTATGAAAAATAAGAAAAAGAAGCCAAAATTTGACTGAGGAAGAAAAGATAAATATTTTTGCCATAGCCACTGCTTTTGGTTTATTTTAATAAAAAAAAAATTTATTTCAGCACTTACTTATGTCTTTAAATTAAAACAAATCTACATACTGTATAACAAAATAAAAAACAGATTTGAACGCGAGTAAAGAAAACAGACAAAATGAAAAGAAATATAAATGTCAGAGGTTAGTTTTTTCAAAATATTACTTTTTCAATAAATCATTTAATTCCATTTGGACTAGATACTAATAAGCACACCCCTTTTTTTCAGTTTCAATGCATTCTCCAAAGAAACTGAAAGGAATTTAAATCAATTAAAAGCCATTTGGAGCTCAATAAAATAAAATTTTTAACATTGGTACTGGCCAAATGCTTTTTGAGCAAGGCCATAGGGGTGGGGTAAGAAGAAAAAAAATAAAATTTGTATAATTACTTAAGTTTGATTTGATAAAAATTAAATATGTTTAAATATCAAATATCAATCAATCAATTAAATATGTTTGAATTCCTATAAATGTATTGTAACTAATAATAGTAACAGATTTTAAGATCTTAAAGGATTTTTTCTTTTTTTAAATAATCTTCTCCCAGGCATAATCCTTTTATCTATTTGATAGGCCATATTCATAATATTGGATATTGTATTTATTGTCTCAATACTTTGCATTATTCTGAAAATATTAATTCATCAAGATTAATAATTTATTCATGAAAAACATATAATACATTTGAATTTTTACTTACGTTTATTTTTATTAAAAGCCTATGATATTATAGGGGTAATTCCGCACCAAAACAACATGGCACTACATGGACCCATTTCAGATTCAAAAATGCCATCCAAATGCTGATTCCTCATGGCAAACTGATGATAAGTTGATAGAAAGAAAAAAATTTTTGTGCACATTGTGGCTGTAAAAGTCAAAATTAAAATTTCACTCATTTTCAAAGTTCCAGAGTACAATTTTGGAAATTTGTTTACAGTTTGAATAGTTTAATGAAAAAAATTGGTTTCGAGCACTATTCCTAAGGGAAATTGACCGTAGAATCCAAAAATCACCGAAAAACCCGAAAATTTTTACCTCTAATAAGAGAAATTTACGAATCTGTGATTTTTAAGGTGTTTTTTTCATTAAATTATTCCCGAAAAACATATATTTTTAAAATTACTTTTCCATGCTTAACTTACTCTAAAACATGTGTACTTTGATGGGGTATAAATATTTTTTTGGGGAAAGCATGTTTAGTAGGTCAAAATTGAGAAAATTCAAAAAACCTGTTTTTTGTGATTTTGACTTCTGCATTCTTTATTAATTTTTATATGTTGCCTATAAGTGTACGACTTTTTGAGTAATACCATTTTATTCTCCATTAAATTCTGTATAATTAAGAAAAAAAACGTACCAATCCAATGATCTGGGACAATGTTACAACTCTTTAATAGTTCAAATTCACTTAAAGTCATCTCAAAATGTTTTAGTTTTTCATTTCGTAAAAAGAAACAATTATAGTTTTGGGAAATAGTTCAAACAAGTTTTAAAATGAAAGACCAGCATAATTTTTAAGTTTTTTTTATTGATAAGATCTTATGCCAAATAATAATTCGTATCGGTGCTCACTTTTTGCATTGAATGATGTGACTATTTTTTGGAACAAATTCATGAAAATTGCGTGTCCCAGGTACGGTGAATGCTTTACTAGCTCCTATGTCTCGGATTGCATCAACATCTTTTTTCAACACGTACATTATTTCAGCGATGGATGTCCAGGTCAGTACAAAAACTGCAACAATTTCATGTACGTCATCATCGCTGAAATAATGTACGTGTTGAAAAAAGATGTTGATGCAATCCGAGACATAGGAGCTAGTAAAGCATTCACCGTACCTGGGACACGCAATTTTCATGAATTTGTTCCAAAAAATAGTCACATCATTCAATGCAAAAAAGTGAGCACCGATACGAATTATTATTTGGCATACGATCTTATCAATAAAAAAAAACTTAAAATTTATGCTGGTCTTTCATTTTAAAACTTGTTTGAACTATTTCCCAAAACTATAATTGTTTCTTTTTACGAAAATGAAAAACTAAAACATTTTGAGATGACTTTAAGTTTTTTTTTTTTTTTTTTTTTTTTTTGGGAATGGGTGCATAAGGTCCGAAGACCTATAATGACCAATAGTCACATGCAGCCAGGAAGAAAATAAAAACAAAAGGGGAAGCATAAAGGGGAACTCAACTGCGGGAACTGAGAAGATGCCTGTTGAGGTTAGACTTGAAAGTCTGAAGATTGTAGGTTTTGGGGAAGATAGACGCAGGGAGCTTGTTCCAATCACGGGAGGTCATGGGGACAAAGGAAGTGAATTTGAACTATTAAAGAGTTGTAACATTGTCCCAGATCATTGGATTGGTACGTTTTTTTTCTTAATTATACAGAATTTAATGGAGAATAAAATGGTATTACTCAAAAAGTCGTACACTTATAGGCAACATATAAAAATTAATAAAGAATGCAGAAGTCAAAATCACAAAAAAACATGTTTTTTGAATTTTCTCAATTTTGACCTACTAAACATGCTTTCCCCAAAAAAATATTTAAACCCCATCAAAGTACACATGTTTTAGAGTAACTTAAGCATGGAAAAGTAATTTTAAAAATATATGTTTTTCGGGAATAATTTAATGAAAAAAACACCTTAAAAATCACAGATTCGTAAATTTCTCTTATTAGATGTGAAAATTTTCGGGTTTTTCGGTGATTTTTGGATTCTACGGTCAATTTCCCTTAGGAATAGTGCTCGAAACCAATTTTTTTCATTAAACTATTCAAACTGTAAACAAATTTCCAAAATTGTACTCTGGAACTTTGAAAATGAGTGAAATTTTAATTTTGACTTTTACAGCCACAATGTGCACAAAAATTTTTTTCTTTCTATCAACTTATCATCAGTTTGCCATGAGGAATCAGCATTTGGATGGCATTTTTGAATCTGAAATGGGTCCATGTAGTGCCATGTTGTTTTGGTGTGGAATTACCCATAGGCTATTTCAAATGTCAAGTTGTTGTGATAGAAAATTTTGAGGTTACAAAATGTTTATTAGTGAGCTTAAACAAGGGGTCTGGCCTGTCTAGTTAAAATAGGAATTTAAACTAGTTTTTAGGCCTAAAATATGTTTATGAATTAAGATTTTGTTAAAATGCTTTTCAAATTCTCTTAAAACATTGTTTAAGATTTTATGAATTAGGGGGTAAATATTTAGAGCCCCTTTCTCATGAAAAACAAGATGATTTAAAAAAATTTTCAGTATCTGACTTTTATAGAATTAATTATATTATATTCGAAATGTGAGGATCTTGAATTTTAAATTATTATTAATATCGACATTGTCACTATCTCTTGTCCTCGGAGTAAATAAATTTTCATTATTTTTTGTATCCGATGTAAATAAAAAAAAACTCGTGTTAAAATAATTCAATTATTTTAAAATTTTAAATTAAATTTATTGTCCAATTATTTCTTTACGAAAGGGCGAAACCTTATTATTTTTGAGAGGAGAAAAAAAAATTGAATCTTAATTAAATGAATAAATGTGTCCTTTTGAATAAAAGGAACATTTTTCTGTGACCTACATCTCTCTAAATAAATAAATTACAAGATATTCAAAATTAGTCATCAGTTGTTTATATTCTTATATAAAAACTTTTATGTCCTAGCTCTCTCAATACTTTGAATGAAAGATATTTTAATATGAATAAAGTTTTTTTGTTTTTTGTTTGTTTGTGACGATTTTCTTTTTATTATTTTGGAATACACCTTATGCATACAATTAAATCGTGTTTTATATAAATATTTTTTTTATTTCTTTCATTTTAATTGTAAAATTTAATATCAATTTTTATGCTCTATTTTCTTAGAAATAAAAATATAAGAGCTGCTTTTCGCTTATTGTTGAGATGGCGTTCACTCTAGCCAATCAGAAAACTTATTTTGAACTGTCTTGTCTGTCTTTTTTTAAAAAAAAAGGAAATTTAGTTTTTTTATTAGTTTTAAAAAATAAAAAATTGAGGGAGTTCAGGAGCGACGTCTAAACGTACTTAAAAAAAACTAGACTATTAATAAGGAATTTTTCAATGCGGTTTTTTTTTAAATGAATTAAATTCATAAGAGATTATTGGGACATCGAGCTATAATTTCTTTAGGCTAGTCGTCCACTGGACGCGACAACGCGCTACCGCTACAAGCGCTACAACATGCTACAGATCCCAATGTGTGTGAATCAATTGAAGCTCGTCCACTACAAGCGCGCGACAACGCGCTTCGAGCGACAAGGCGCTACAGATCTTACAAAAATGGGATCTGTAGCGCGTTGTAGCGTCTAACCCTTTGTTTTTCTAACCTAAAATACTCTCACCGGCAAAAAAAAAACCGCAACACTTTGTTTTTTCTTAATAAAATTGATGCAATTTAATAAAACAAATTAAAAAATGTCGATATTCAATTTGTGGGACAAAATAAGATTAAATAGACCTCGAAGAGTTTCAGTTACTTCACCAATCACTGTTTGTTCGGTGAGAGTGTAATTAAATGAATTTTCATAAAAATTTTTTAATTTTTATCAAGTGTTTTATGGATCAACTGTTTTGCAAATATCAGGTTTGATTTTTCATCATTGTCAGGACCTTTAAAAATAAACATAGAGTATGTTTAATTTATTTCATATTCAACCCATACTTATTCTTTTATGGTCGACATAACAATTTTTTCCTATATATATATATATTAAATTGATAAAAGATATACATTTTTTGTTATTTCACATTGAAATGCTCTTCGAGGTAAAATAACCTTCATCCCAGAATATAAAGAATTTTAAAATAAGATTATTTGAAAATTTAGCGAAAATAAATATAAATTTCGAGATTTTTATCTTGGTTTTATATTTAAATTTAATTATTTATTAAAATTATATGGATTTGTTTTAAATATTGGTTAGAAATGTATATGAAATTTTATGTCAAATGTAGCGCGAAGTAGCTTGCAGTGGACGACCCCTGTCGCGTGTTGTCGCGTCTCTTGTTGTCGCGCTTGTAGCGGTAGCGTCCAGTGGACGACTAGGCTTAAAAAATTATCGTAATTAATTTTTTTGTTATCAAGCAAATACAAAAAAACAATCAGTCTCAATAATCTTTAATTTTTTTTAAATTTAAAAATGAATTTATTGTTATTATTTATCTAATCTAATCTAATCTAATCTAATCTATCTAATCTAATCTATCTATCTAATCCAGGGGCGTATTTATGGGGGGGCCGAGGGGGCCCGGGCCCCCCCGAAATTTTCCAAACACATACATATATAGGGATATACAGACATCAGCGCAACAAATTTTTTCCGCAGGATGGACAACTTTGGTTCCGCAATAGAAAAAATGGTCCGCAAAAAATTTCGTGTGAAAAAAAATATAGTTTCTTGAAAAAAAAAATTTTCCGCAGAAAAATTTTTGAGTTCGGGCCCCCCGAAAAAAAATTTCTATATACGCCCCTGATCTAATCTAATCTAATTATATTAAACGAGCAATGTACGTTTGTTTGTTTATATATATGCATATCAGTTCTCGAAAACGGCTCTAACGATTTTTTTCAAATTTTAAATATATTCTATTTGTGGTCCCAAAATGAAATTGTGCTAGGTCTCATGTTTGGGAAAATTCGGGTACTAGTACTTTACTGGTGTACTTTTTTAGTTTTTTCCAATTTTCTCGAAATTTCCTTTAAAGATTTCTTTCAAATTTTAAATAGTTCCTAGTTCTCGTATAAAAAACAAATTGCCCTAGGTCTCGTCTTCGTGGAACCTCGAGTACTAGTACTTTACTGGTGTACTTTTTTTAGTATTTTCTAACCGAGCTCCGGCTCGGTCACCCCGGAACTTGTTATTATTAATCACATATTAATTAAGAAATTTTTAAAATAAGCTTAGATGATTTATTTAAAAAAAATCAACTGTCAAATTAGTTCAGCATTCTTTCAATAGATGGCAGGTTAATCTAACAGCTGATCCCCTTTTGGCTTATCTGGCCTATATTTATATATTTTTACACTTTTATAAAAGATACATAATATATAATAATGATAACATTTATAAAGTATTTATTATTAAAAGATCAATGAATATCAACCAAATGCATTAAATATTATTAACTACCATTTTGACATCTCTTGGCAAATTTTTGAATTACTTGATGTTTGGGCATACTTTTACACGCAACGCCATCTTAGCGGGAAAAACATCCGTAACACCTTCGCCCCTTAAACACTCCTACTCAGTAGCGTAGCCAGGATTTCTGCTTGGGGGGGGGGGGCCCAAAAGTTTTATGAACCCCCCCCCCCCCTTCTCTAAGAAACTTAAAGTGGAGAAATTTTTTTTAGATAATATAATAATTATAAATAAAAAACAAATAAAAAAAATTTTTTTTTTCTTGAAATAAAAAATAATTTTAATACAAAATTCGTAAATATTTTAAATATTAGAGATTTTTTTCAATTATTTATAAGTTTTTTGTTAGATTTTAGAATTTATGAGAGTTAATAAAATAATTATTAAAAAAAAAAATAAATAATTAGGGAAAACAATAGGTATTTTTTTGTTTTGGAGAAGAGCTTTGGGGGCCCGGCCCCCTGGCCCCCCTGAATACGCCACTGCTCCTACTTGTTTGTATAATAATATTTCTACACAAAATTCATATTTTCTCTTTTAAATTTCATAATAATCAATCAATAAAAGAAATAATATATTTATCATTCAACTATAAAATTATTTATGTATTAGATAGTACCATAAAATATTTATTTATTCAATTTTTTACAATTATAATTGTATATATGAATGCAAAATACTTTATCATATTTATACAATTTCGATTGAAGAAGATCCGAATTTTAGTGAAATCGTTGGTTAGAATTGCAAATAATTTTCAATAGTTTGTTGTTAATATTATGATTTTTCCCAGACGTTTGCGTGATTATGAAAAAAAAAAAAATGATGTGTTAATTTGGTGGGCACCTGAGGCGAGTGCCACCCAGACGAGACAAGGCCAGGGGTCCAGGACCCTGCATCCAGTGTCTGTCTGCAGATGCCAGCTCCCTGCTCTTAACAACATTTTGCTCTCTCTCTCTCTCTTTTCGTCTCGTCTTATCTTTTCCCCCAAAGATAAATATGCAAATGATCATGTTACTGCGAAATTTTACACATTTATTAATAAAAGGTTTAATATAAAAAAATAAAAAAAAAACGAATTATTCAAAAGAAATGAAATATACTTTTTTTTTTTTTTTATTGAATGGTTAACGCCCTCTTTTTTTTTTTATCTACAAAAAAATAATACACAAAATTATGAATATAAATTAGAATAGTATTTTATTCCTACTTTCAAATGTTTTTTTTTTCTTAACTTTGCCGTCAATTATTTAGGCTGAACGCACACCAATTGAGCAAAACGCTCTAATACAAAACGTTTTGCTCAATGTCAAGGACCACCGATTAGACAAAATGTTTTGCCATTGAGCATTTTTGCCTAATCGGTGTGCGTTGGCATTTTTTGCTCAATGGCAAAACATTTTGTTCAATGATGTCGAATCATGTCCATTTTTGTATTTTTTCTCTTCTGAGTGCGTTGACCCATAGAAAAGCATTGAAAAAAAAAAAACAGTTTTAGGCAAAACCTGCCCCCCGCTGGCTATGCCAGGTATCACAATCATCAGATAAAATCTTGGATTTTGTTTGTTTTCACGCAGGTTAGAAGAATAAGTTTAAAATGTCGATTCCTTATTTTTTGGCTTTTCCTTTTTTTTTTTCTCTCTTTATTGTACTCGATGTAGAATTCATTCATGTCTTATTTGATATTTGACAGATTTTTATATCATAATATTTGTACATATTTAAAAAAAAAAGTACAGAGTTATAAAAGAAAGCTCAAAGCAAATTTAATAAATAAAAAAAAAAAACCTTACACGTGTTATTTATTTTTTGAGACAAAATGGAAAAGACTTATAAGAGCACGCCTGGGAAGATATCATATGTCAGCATTTCAATATAATACAAAGAAAGTGCTTGTTATTAATAGTCTACAGAAAAGAACAAATAGAATATAAAGAAAGACAAAAAAATCAATTTTTACGTGATTTTTTATTTTATTTTTAGCTATACAAAAGATTTAACTCAGGGGCTCACAGCTAGTGAGTACGTGGATGGCGACCACGAGTTACCCCAGCTAAGATTGACTTTTTTTTGATGTCACTCTTTTCTTTTTAAAAGTCTCTCAATAATTCATCTGATTATTAATTATTTTTAGTTTTCCATAAAAAATGGGAAAAACGTATGTATGTAGGCCTATATGTTCTATAGAAATCCAAAATTGCCAATGAATCTATTTGAAATTAAGTATACATAAAGTACATGGACCAGGGAGTAACGAAGTAATAATTTGAATATTTTAAATATTTTGGAAAATTAATTACAATTGAATTTCTTCAATATGGGAACACAAAAACGACAAGTTGGCTTAGAAATTAAAGAGACAGTTAGTTGCTCTATGAGTCAGCTTTCCAGGTTGACTTGGAGCAGTGGGAGGAGCTAAGTAGTTGAAAAAAGAAGGGAGCACGCATATGACTGACCCTTTAAACAGTCATAAAATTTTTATAGTTAATTGCTAGAAATTATAAAAAAATTTATATACTTTGAGAGAGGGGGGATAACTTTTTGGCCCTTTCGACTCCCCTCCCCCTCCTCCCCCAAAAAGATTTTCCGACCGCCTTGCTATTACATAGTAAAGGTATAGGCCTATATAGTAGAACATTATAATCGATAACAATTTAAGCCCTTATTTTTTCAAACATTTTTGTTCTTCCCCAGGACCAAATCTTGAAACTGAGCGGTAATAATTGTCTCAACATGATAACAATCCATTGAGTAACTGGAAGGATTTTTTTCTAAAAAAAAAAAAACAAGCCCCCTCCCCGCGTGGTCGAGAGTCTAGAGTTGATTTAAATAAATATGCCTGGATCCCCACATACATGTTTTTTTTTATACCGTATAGAGTCTAAATGGCCTGAGATGCCGAAAAGCCTAAAATAAAAAATAAGAAAAGGAAAGTTTTGTTGCTTCGTTGCCTATTTTTTAAAACTCCATCCAAATTTCTTTTATGTTCTTGAATTTTAACAAATGACTCAATTAATCATTCCCATTTTAATATTAATAGATTCTGCTTGTAATATAATTTATACATAAATATTATTCTATATTCATTTAGAAATCGATAATGATTAAATATAAATATTAAAATTTTTTGCCACTCCTATGTAATTCCACGCTATTTACTAATAGTTTTTTTTTTTTTTTTATATATATACCTAAGTTTTAACATAATTATTCTATTCTAAATATCAATTTAAAAATTTAATCTATATAATTTATCTCCTTAGGTGCAAATTGATTTCTAGTCCTCCGGTCATCTTTTATGTTTATGCAAATCGCCTATGACACCTATTAGCGAAATCATTTCTCTCAAGGCATAGCAAAAGACAAATGGTCTTTTAGCACGAGACTAGCTTCAAATGAATCTTATAAGAGAGAGAGAGAGAGAGAGACAAAGAATCTTTTTTCTTTTGCGAAACATCTTTCTTTCTCTTTGAACAAAAAATTTAAATTATTTTTTTAATTCAAAGAGAAATTAATTCCTAAGTAGTTCATTATCATAATTAAATTTTCTTGTTTTGATTTCTATCTTTCTATCATTTATCATTTTGTAATTTTTTTTGACTTTAATTAATGACCCAAACATGTTTATATTAATCCTTATGGAAAAATATTCAAACATTAAAGGCCATGCCTGATTTTAAATAAATATACTAGTATATTTATTTATTTAAAAAAAAAATGTAATACAATGATTAATTTTGTCTCTAGATAAATTCTATTAATTACAGTGGAATAATAATATGGTAAAGATCACAACTTACATAATTATTTTGCATAAATATTTAATAAATTTATATAAAAAGATAGGCTTGGTCTATGGCTTCGTCATTGTGAAAAATCCGTTGAATAGATCGAATTAACCAGGTTTTAAGAAATATCTTGGTATAAATAAATGTGCCTGCACCTCCACATATATCGTATTTAAATAATTTGAGTATTGTTAAAGTCTATATGGCCTAAGATGCCTAAGACTTAAAAAAAATTTATTTACAGTTATATATCTTATATTAAACGAGCAATGTACGTTTATATGTAAGCATATCAGTTCTCGAAAACGGCTCTAACGATTTTTTTCAAATTTTAAATACATAAATAAATTAAATTAATAGATTTATTTATTTACAAAAAAATCAGTAATTTTTTTCTGCTTCATGTATTTTTGATTTTCTGCATTAACTATTTTTTCGATGATATGTATAGAAATACTTTAAGTTATAGAGGTCACCAAAATATTATTTTAAGTTAACGAGGGCTATGCTCAAAATATTTGTTTAAGTTACAGAGGTTTTGTTCTTTAAGTAATAGAGGTTTTACGCTGTCAAGGGAAGGGAATTGAAAAAATTTTTTAAGTTACGGAGGTTTTGAACTTAGCGAGGTTTAACTTATCGAGGTTCTACTGTATATACTTTCTGGTACCAGTATGAAATTTTGCTTGGTCCCATCTTTGGGAAAATGTGGGTACTATTACTTTTTTAGTTTTTCCCAATTTTCTCGAAATTCTCTTTAACGATTTCTTTAAAGTTTTAAATATTTACTATTTCCGGTATAAAAAACAAATTCATCTCGTCTTTGGGAAATCTTGGGTACTAGTACTTTACTGATGTACTTTTTTAGTTTTTACCATTTTTATATAAAAAAAAAAATCGGTCAACCCGGAATTATATTATTAAATATGTAAATTTGATTAAGTCCCTTTACTCCGTAAATTAGGAATTGTTGTAGAAATATATGAGTTTTAATTAGGGGATCTAGACAACAAGTTTGGGGAGGGGGGATTTTTTTTTTTTTTTTTTTTTATCAAAATTTTTCATGAAGAAAATAAAAAAAAATAGAGATCGTAATTTTATTAAAATTTTAAGAAATTCAAAGAGATGTCATTTTTTGTCATAATTTGTATTGTATAGTTTGATTTGAAATGTCTCATTTATAACCTTCAAGTCTCCATTTAAATAGAGGCTTTATTTAAGTAATTACTGCTATCAAGGCCTATGTATATTTAAAATATCCTAGTTTCTACAAAAAAAAACTAGAAATGCGCCTGCATTTTAAACACCTTCATCAAAAATTTTAAATTTATCTTCCGTGTCTTCCTGTTTTAAGAAACGCAACTTATATTTTTTATTTAAATATTTTTAAATTTATGAAGTTTAATAAAAAAAAAAATTAAGTTGAGATCTTCTAATTAAATTTTTTTTTTTATCACAGCATACTTTTTTCGTTTATACTTTTGTACTCTAATCGATCTTTTTATAAAATAATGTCATAGCACATTTTATGAATTTATAAATACTAACGACTCCATCAATCAATATCCTTTATATAATTTTTTTTTCTTTGACAACTAAGTTTATTTAAACACAAAAAGGAAAAAAAATTATAATCGTATTGTATCGTCGGTTTTGAAGTTATAGGTATATTAAAAAAAAAAAAAAAAACTTTAATGAGTCATTCAAATTAATTGCAATTTGCTTAAAGTCAATTTTTAATTTTATTTAATCAATATTCTATCAATTAAGTTTTTTTTATGATGCTTTTTAATTACATTTATGTTTTAAATATCTAATAGACGTACAGCATTTATTAATAGATGAACAACTTTAAGGCTAATGCAATAAAAAAATCGTTTTTAAATTTATATGAATAATTTATGAAAATATTATTCGTCACCCCATCTTGTTCTATATTCTTTAAATTTTTTACCAATAAAAAACTTCCCTATTATACATACTATAT
>JAKCPI010002856.1:0-67537 GCA_023213315.1 Euborellia annulipes
GCAAAATCAAAGTATCTTGTATTTGGATACTTTTTTTGAGTCTCTTACCCAACTCCGGTATTGCGAAATATTTGTACAATAAATTATTTTAATGTGGAAAGCTTAATTTCTTCTATTACCATCAATGTCCAATGTCCAATGTTAGAATACACTAGTTTCAATTTTTTTTTTTTTTTATGTTTAATAAAATAAAATTCCCTAAATCAAAAAAATAAACAGAAAGAGGGTTGTATTGCAGAAAAAAAGAAGAAGAAGAAGACGAAGGAGGAGGGTCGATTCTAAAACTAAATGGATATCCAATCGTTATTGCAGTAAACTTTCATATAACGTTCTTCTCTCTCTCTCTCTGTCTATACGGCAATATCCATAAAGTTAGAGTAGAGTTGCCATGGAAATATCAATATAACAAGAGAGAGGGCCTCTCTATCCAAATTGAATTAAATATCCCTATTTCTAAGCAAAGAGAATTTATTGACTTGTTAATCAACAACAAAACATCAACGGAGAGGAGGTTCGTTGGTTGCTTTACTTACCCTCTCTCTTTCGCTCTATTGTAAAATTGATCCGGGATGGAAATTAATTAAAATTTCATATAGGAATTTATTTTAGGTATGAGTTTTGTTTATTATGAGAAAAAAACAAATACTTGTTCAATTTTTACTGATCATTAATAAAAGGGAAAAATTTAATTTTATAAGCTTCGTTCCACCTAACCGAGACTCTACCGTGTTTGGCATTGCTGCACTGAAGCCAGATAATTTTGGATTTTAATCCGATCCAGGATCGAAATCATTAGTGTAGTAGTGGAAAAATTATTCAAAGTGCTCGAACTTTATTCAACATGTAAACGCCATCGAATTTTGACTATCACATGTTCGATATGCTTGTCATCATTAGCTATGATGTGACTCAGACGAATAGGAAAATTCCGACTGACCCGCTTGAGTGTAGGAACATTGATGCTGCCGATGACCTCATGGGAGAGTTTCCAGCTCAGCAATGGTTTCGGGTTTATTTATTTATTTACAAAAACGAGATGTTCTGGAACCATGTTCTCTGGAACATATTTCTTAACATGAAGAGGTTATATACATATTCAAGGATACATAAGTTCATACATACAGTTCCCCAATCTCTTCCCCTTCCATAATTCAAACAATCACATTCAGGAAACAATCAGCACAGTTGCTCTGACAAAAAAGAAAAATAACTAGATGACTATCACAGTTAAGACACACGGGCAAGAAAAAATGACTAGACCTAAGATGTATCACAGGTAGAATTGGCAAAAAGAAAAATGACTAGACTATACTTCATCACAGTTAAATTGGCAAAGAGTAGGTTTAACGAATAGAATATGACTTGATATTATCACAGTTGGTCTGGCAGAGCAATCATGATAGTTCATTCATAGAGCAGGAGCCGGAAGAACCTCTTCTTGAACTCTGCAAGGGTGCGACACGTTCTGACATCCACCGGAAGGGAGTTCCTTAGATAGTAAGCCGATATCTTAAAAGATCTTGCACACATCTCAGTCTTGTCACGAGGGATATATAAATCATCAGCTCGCAACGCTTTACACCTTGTCTAAGATAGACCCACAAAAATGAGTAACATGTATTCAGATCAGGAGAATATGGCAGTCATATGGCTTAAAGAATCGAATCATCCTGCCCGAAACGGCATGAGATCCATTAAGGAATGTTACAAACATTCAAGTCTTTAAAAACTAATTTTGTTTTTCAATCCGCCACTGTATAAACCTAATAGGTATATTATGGAAAGGCGATAATTTCGCATTTATTTTTTTATTTTAGAAGTCGCTATTATTAGCTAAAGTTTGGAGTAGTAGTGATATTTCGATAATTCGATAACCGAGTAGACCAACACCTCACCTCAATCGTTGCGGCTCAGCAATGCCAAGTGCAGCGAAACCTCGGTGTGGGGGCAAATGCCCCCCCCCCCCCCACAAATGACGCCTCTGTCCTGAATAACCCTATTCAACAAATTTTATCAAAAATTAATAATTATTCTTCATATTGTAAGCATTTTTACTTTTCGATTAGGCCATATTGGTTCCGCCATTTTGAATTTTGTATTTTTGACATCGGATCCCTAATCAGCGACCCCAAAAACCACCCAGTAACAAATTTCAGATCGATTTATTAAGATTTCGAATTTTGGCCAGTTTTTTCGGATTCTGACCCACTGTGCACCGGGCAGAAATTTGAGTCGAATGAGGAGGTCATCGCCTACTTTGCAGACCTCGAGAAAACGTATTTTTCAGACGGGTTAAAGAAGTTGGAGCATCGCTGGGTCAAGTGTATCGAACTAAAAGGAGACTAGGCCACTTTTCCAAAATTTTTGTTTTTCTTTTGTAGGCTAAGTACTTATCGGACCATCTCGTAAATGGTCTAAGACCTAGAGACAAGGTCTCCCATCTTGCTGGGGGGATCCTAGAAGTCTTACAGGAGATTTACGACCTTCATCTACCATGTTATCTGATCGCGATTACGACATTCCGTCACCCAGTACTTCTACCTGGGCGCGGGGTTTGGATTGCCCGAGGCATATATCGGACCTTATGTCACGGTCTTTCGCTGTTACAAGCAGCAGAATTTGGAATGCCCTCCCCTTGCATGTCCGTGGAGACTCCAATTTCAGGATCTTCCGTCCCTGTTATCCGCGCATTTGTGGATGACAGATTCTGAGATGCATATATATATGGCGTCCTTTTTGATCGGAATCTTGGCCACCTGATTCGAGCTCAGCACTGTCGCGAGTCAAATGATCGATGAATGTAAGTGTTTTCCTGAGAAATGTATGTCAAATTTATTGTGTACAATATAGAATTAAGGGAGATAATAAATAAGTTAAATGCATTAACTGGTCAAGTTCAAAATTTATTAGAAAAAAAATGCCATTGTAGAAAAAATGGAGGCTGTGAGTAGTGGGTTTAAATGACAACGACGAGTTTTTTTAAACGTCCCTGCCAAATTTTCTTACTAGCCAGAAAGTAGACGCGCGAAATAGTCAAGATCTATTTTTAAACAATATAAATAAGGGAAATGTGATGAAAGATGAACAGGAATATCGAAAAAATGAAAGGATCATCAGTAAAAGTAGCACTCTAAGTGAGCTTTTTGTGAAAGATGACAGGCCTGCACCAAAAAAAATAACTAGAAAAAGCACTATGAGAGGTAGTGATTAGCAGTAGGAAGTTAAGTGGTAAAGGGAAGGCGGAAAAGCAGTAGGAAAGAAAAGTCCGATTTTTGTTAAGAACGGCCATATTTATCTAATGGCGTTAATACTGAAATGGAATTGTCATGGCTTTTTCTTCTCATTTGGCGGAGTTGAAGAACTTAACTTATTTCAAATGTTTGACCCGATGTGTATTTGTTTCCAGGACAAATAATTTTAGTAATATTAAATAATGTGGATGGATACAACTTACTTTTCTTCTTGACCTGGCGCTTTTTCGTCCATTGATCTCGCTTTAAGCTAGTCCATAAGAAAAGGCCTACTAAATCATATAACCCTAATCAGCAAATAAATCTGAAGATGATTCTGACCGGGATCGAAACTTCAATATGATAAGAAATTGATCTGCCTACCAGCTATAAGAGCTATGTAAATATGTTCAACCCCCCAGAAGCTGAGAGGGATAATAAAAAAACCATTGTGTGGTTTTATGAAAGCACGATGCAAGTGAAGCTTTTTAGGCGTTTAACTGAAAATTTTCAGAAAATTATTCAATTAAGGGTATTAAAATCGCGTTTTTAATCTTAACTTAATAATTGGAAAATGGGAAATATTGACGCATGTTAAAAACTGAGAACAATATTTATTTAGTAATTGAAGAAGATTTGAATCATTTTAAATTATTTTAAAAATTATATTTTATCAATTTAAAAATTGAATAATTAAATCTCACAATTATTTTTTTATAATTCGTCATATATATTAAATTTCAATTTTCCTATTTTTGTCGTCACGGCTTGTGACGTCATAGCTTGTCCTTTGACGTCACGGCTTGTAACGCGACATGCTGATAGAAGTGCGAAAAAAATTTGAGGCCATCAAATAAAAGTTCCACTTAAAAAAAAAAAAATTTAATTGCATTTTAGGTAAGTAATATAAAATTTTTATTAAAGTAAAGTTCTTGTAACATTTCACTCTCTAATAGGAATATCATCATCATCACTGAAGATTTAAGTGAATTCTAACCCAATTGGTGTTATATTTTACATGCACATATACATACATAATGCATCATATCTTTGCCTCGTCGTCGTCGTCGTCGCTCACAGTAGTTTAGTTATTCATTTCATATATATAACTACACACTCTCTCTCTCTCTCTCTCGTTTATAATATTAAGAGTTTAACCCTCCCTCTCTCTCTCTCACTTTGCTGTCATGTTGAATAATGAATCAACTATGGTGAAAATTAATATAAATTATTCAAAGTAAATTGTCTTAAGCAAGTCACTCACTCGTCAGAGATGAATTACAAAGTCTTCTTGTATATTTTAAATATTCTTTCTATTTAAGGTTATTATTAGCGGCGTTACGATTTATTATTTTTACTTTCTCTTACCCTATATAGGAAAAGTCCAAAAAGTGGGTCCCGCAAATTGGTCTGTCTGTATGTAACGATTTTTAGCATGGATGAATTGAGCTACATGATTGAAATTTTATATTCAAGTTAGGTTCCCTTCCGGACACTCAAAAAATGCTTTTGATCAAAATCGGCCAAAGAGTACTAGTACTTTAATGATGTACTTTTTCAGTTTTTTTTTTTCGATTTTCTCAAAATTCGCTCTAACGATTTTGATTAAAATTCATAAATCAATTATTTTTTAGATGCTCTCTAAAATGTATATTCCCATTTTGCTCTCAAAATTGTTTGAAGACGACTTTATTCTTGTACTTCATAGGAAAGATAGGAGAAATGTTTGCCATGGTAACAAATTATAAATCTTTTTTCTCTGTTTATAATTGAAGGGCTTAATGGAAGATAGTCATAAGCCACCATTTTGTCATTTTTGAGATATTCATACCATTGCATTCTTTAAATATCCCTCTTTACTACCACACAAAGAAGTTTCTTGATTTTACAATAGTTGGTGGCATATAATGAGTGGAAGTTCTCTACTTGGCCGGCTAGTGATGATTTGAGAAGTAAGATAGTCGTAAGCCACAACAAAATGGCGTCGAAATTTAGAGTGAATGAAATTTCTCTCGTGTTCAAACGATTTCTACTGAAAATGAAGAGTCTGAGGATAATATTTACAATAAGATATTTGCGAGTTTAGTACTTTTTACAACTTTTTCAGGGAAAATACTCCCTCATTTCCCTTTATTAGCCTAAAAGAGGTGTCGGTAAGCCAATTTGATCGAGATATATGCCAAAATAACGAAAATTTTGAAGAAATACGAAAGCCACATTAAGCATTAAAAAATGTATTATTACTTACTTTTTTGGGTTTTTTCTTTCTCCATTGTAATTTAGATGACAAAAATCTTGCGCCTGACCTATTCTGATTGAGATAACTAGATAAATTAATTAAATAGAGTAAAAAAAAAAGATTAATAATTTTAATGATAATTGTTTATTTTTATAAATATTGAACGATAAAGGAGCTAACTTCATATTGAATTAAGACTATTCACTGACTATTTAAAAAAAAAAAAACCTTGAGTTTGCTATACATAAGAATATCAACTTTTTTAGCCACAATTATTATTTGAACTCTCTATATAGGCTACTATTAATATTATTATAAAAATTAATATTTTTTCTTTCATTTTCACTCTTGGCTACTGAGTCCATTTAGGTATTTATCGTCTTTATCGGAAGTTTCCAAATTCTTTGGAGGACCGATGCTCTTTTCATAAGTCAATTGATAAATTTTTTATAAAAATGAAATGAAATTTTATATCACGATCAAAATTAATGTGTTAATCAATTTTGGGGGCCCCCGTATTCTACGGGGCCCTAGACACGCGCCTTGCTTATGATCCGTCACTGTCAAGAATATTTTAAAGAACTTGCAGGGATCCCTTGTTCGAGAGCCGCCGGAGGCGCTCGAGACCTTCGGTTTTAAGTTCGGTTATTTTATTTTTAGAAAAAAATTCAAAACAACTAGGGGAATTCTCGGCTTTGGGTCGGTTCGGCTCGGTTCCCCTTCGGTCCCGAAAATTTTTTTTAAAAGCTACCGAATCGCTTCTAACTGGATGGTTTCGAACCGAACTGAGCCGAGCCGAACCGATCCGAAACCGAGCCGAACCGAACCGAAGTCGACACTAGTGACAAAACAACTTCAGGGGTCCCGACCTAATTGTTTCGGTCCTTCGGTTGAAGTTCGGTTTCCTTCGATTAAAAAAAAATTTAAAACAACTAGGGAATTCTCAGCCTTAGTGACAAAACAAATAGCGCGCGTAAATGGAAAGAACGAAAGAATCATGAATGTTGAGCTAATGTAAAAAAAAAATATTCTTTGTTTTTTTTGTTTTGTTTTTTTTTTTTTAAACATTCACACTTTTTTCTCATTCACACTCACACTCACCCACACATTCACACATTCTTTTCGGCAACTCAGGCCATTCAAGACTCTGACGATACCCGTTGTAAGTAATATATAAATTGTAGGTTCAGGCATTTCTATTTAAGCCATCTGGTATCCAGATGGCTTAAATAAAATCATCGGACTGCCTGGGGTCCGAACCCGCGACGTTTGGAATAGGAGGTAGGCACTCTACCTACTACGCCACACCCGGGGGCGTTTTTTTTTAAATGATCATGAAGTTAGCTCCTTTATCGTTCATTATTAAAAAAAAAATAATAATAATAATAAACAATTATCATTAAAATTATTAATCTTTTTTTTTTCAACTCTATTTAATTAATTTCTCAATCAGAATAGGTCAGTCGCAAGATTTTTGTCATCTAAATTACAATGGAGAAAGAAAAAACCCAAAAAAGTAAGTAATAATACATTTTTTAATGCTTAGTGTGGCTTTCGTATTTCTTCAAAATTTTCGTTATTTTGGCATATATCTCGATCAAATTGGCTTACTGACACCTCTTTTAGGCTAATAAAGGGAAATGAGGGAGTATTTTCCCTGAAAAAGTTGTAAAAAGTACTAAACTCGCAAAAGTCTTATTGTAAATTCCCTCCCTTTACGAATTACTCGCTTTTAATGAAAATGAATTTATAAAAGTACATGAAAAATTGCGTCGTTAGCGGCTAGAATAACTCCTCTGTCTTAAGATGTGTAACTACTGGTATTTTGAATATACTGTTAGAAAGCATGGTTCTTCAGCTAAAGATTTCACCATTTATTTTTTTCCTATTCTTTCATTTTAGCGCGTGAGAGCGAGTGGCGGGAAATTTTTATTTGAAGGTTTAAACCCCGAATGCCTAATCAGATCAGACTAAATTTGATGTCAATTTGTGCAGAAAGAAAAGCTTTAATTGACTATATAAAAAAAACTCCGAATAATAAACTCTAGAATCAATTTTTTTTTTTTTTTTCAAAAAAATCTCATTTGTTAAGCAAAAAAATTGCCATTTTTCCGGTGAAGAAAGACATAAGCCTCATTTTCGTTTTCTTCCTCATTATAAATGCTTTCAAAACATAAACTAGGGCGAATTAATGTTACATTCTCTACTATATATAGGATGAACGAAAACGAATAATGTAAATGAATGAAAATCAATTTTTCAGAGAAACCTCGGATTAACCGGCCTAATGGAAATTCGGCCAGGCTCTCGATCCCGATCAGGCCAGTTAAGTGGGGTTTTACTCTATCAAAATATTGAATTTTCTTTTATTATTTTTTTTTTTTATTGCGAAATTACCACCCTCCAGTTTCCTCACTTATTGTTCTGTTTATTTTTATTTTGTACTATTTATTGTAAATGAAGCATCCTTTTTGGAACCAAGTTCTTTAACGCGGCTTATGCAGAGTGAATTGGGAGAAAATGTAATGTAACAAAAACGCGTTGCTAACAAAAATGCGTTCTCAGCGCCCGAGCGACGGCGGAGGAAGCCGAAGTGTTGGCAAGGCCACGCCCTCCTTTTTTTTAACACTCATTCACACAGTCTTTTCGGCAACTTAGGCTATATAAGACTTTTACGTTTATCGTTTAACCGTTATTAAATGTAGACTATATATCATCTATTGGGGGTCCAGGCATTTTTATTTAAGCCATTTGGTAGCCAAATAAAATCATCGGACTGTCTGGGATCCGAATCCGCGACCCTTGGTTTAAAATGCCAAGCCCGAGGACATGAAGCATCCTTTTAAAGCGAATAGCTAAATAAAATGCATTTTTAAATTTATTGGCCGATTTAAAGGAATATTCTTCAGAACCTGCAAAATTGTTTATTGATTGTAATTCAAGAACAATTATTTTAGAGTTGTGCAGAGTAGTGGAGTCACTGGTGTGACGCAATTCTATTTTTTCCCTCAATGAACCTTGCAGGTGGTTTATTTGATAAAAAAAAAAAAAAAGTTATTATTAAACGAACAATTGTTCTCTACAATCAGAAAGCTCTCTCTATATGCAGTATATATATATTTATAAAATTTAAAGAGAAATGGATTCAAACAAACAGACACACACACACACACACATATACTAAAATACCATTTGATTGGGGAAATGAGAATAAATCCATTTTGGCATTCATTCAAATCGATTAATGCACATACACTCTGTGTGTGTGTGGATGACGTTAGATGAATCTTCAATAGGACAGTCGATAAGCTCTCTCGCAATAGAGAGTGAGAGAGAGAGAGGGAATAATTTAATTAAGAATTTCAATAGAGAGATTATTACAAAAAAAAAAACAACTCTGGTGTGACTAAACGCATTCTTTTAATGTAATAATCATATGTCACACAAGTTTTTTTTTTTTTTTTTTTTTTTTTTTTTTTTTTTTTGTAGAGAATATAGCGTTAAACAAGTTTAAAATCTTGAAGTCTCAATTTGCAGAGTTTGAAAAACGCTCAAAAATCAATGTTTACTTTCTTTTATATCTATAGAAAGTTGTTTGCTGTGCGATCAGTCACACCAAGTTTTTTGTTTACTCGCTGTTTTTTTTTTGTTTGGAAAAATTTATAAAAAAACAAAAACAAACCATTGTGTGGTTTTATAAAACCACGATGGAAGTGAAACTTTTTTCGGTTCGTAGGCATTTAACTGAAAATTTCGGGTTTTTATTCGATTTAGGGTATTAAAATCGTGTTTTTAACTTATAATAAACTAGCGGTGGTAGAGTTCTCCCCCCCCCCCCCCCCCCCAAGCCGATAGAACTTTCTGATGTCTGGAATAATACCATTTTTCAATTATTTACACCTTAAAGAACCGTCATTTTAAATTTTATTAAAGGAGAGATATGTGAACGTCTGATAAGGAAGTTCCCTACCCCTAATTGATATAATGATATAAATGGAGAGAGGAGTCAGCCAAATTGGGAGTTTCTGCGTAAATAAAACTCTCAAATTTTCGGCTATAATTTTATATCGCCATCATCAGTCCCTCAGAGCTAGAATGAACATTGGTACATAAGTAATCCTTAGTACAGTCAATAAATCATATACTATGCTCAAAATCATTTTTATATATCTTACAGTATAAAACTCAATGCATAGGCATCGAGTCTATATGCAGAGTTATCCAATTTAATTTGTATTTATACATACAGATTTAACGTTTCTAAAATTTGAGAGTTTTATTTACGCAGAAGCTCCCAATTTGGCTGACTCCACTCTCCAATTTATATCAACTGATACAGCCACCTTCCATCTGATATAATGATAGTCCAAAACCACCCCCGGAAAATTTTCTACTCATTAAAAAAAAAAAACTCCATGAAAATCGGTCCAGTAGTTTTAGTGTCTATGTGAAGAAACCTGGTGAGAGTCTCTGGTGACCTCACGGCGTGTAACGCGAGAGATAGATGGGCGAAAAAATTTGAGTCAATATAATAAAAGTTTCACTTAAAAAAAAAAAAAAAAAAAAACTGGCGTCCAGCACATCGAAAGTTGTATCCGATTAGTCACATCAGATTTTTTTTTTTAAGAAATAAAAGATGAATTGTATTTCTCTCTTTCTCTTTTAATTTTTAGCGAGAGAGGCGAAAGGGGGGAGGGTGGGGGAGGGGGGGGGAATAAATCGAAATGATAACTTTTAATTTAGTTAAGACAAACATCAAAGGTATAATTCCTTCAAAAGACAACCTTAAATGTAATTAAGTTAAAGAAAAAAAAAAACTTTGTTTTCTTTCTCTCTCTCTCTCTTTCTCGTTTACTTTTTAATACATTTCTTAGTATATTAAAAATTTTATTTTAGATGATATTTAATTACATTTTAGCTTGTTGTTATAATAACAACAAAAAAATACTTTTTTGATTAAAGGTATAAAATTTTAATTTTAAGATTTTTAATTAATAAAGAATGATGTGAGTGGGTGGATGAGAGAGAGATTGAAGCACGTCCATTCTCCCTGGATAAGCTTGTATTTAGAGAGAGATTTTCTTATTAAATAATCCACTTTTTAATCTTATTTATTTATTTTAAAGACTTTTTTTTTTAGATATTAACTTAAAAAGTTCCCTCCGGCTTGGCGTTGGTTGGGAGCGCGCTTGCCTTGTATACCAGGGGTCGAGGGTTCGGATCCCAGGCAGTCCGATGATTTTATTTAAGCCATTTGGTATCCAAATGAATGCCTGGACCCCTATATAAATAATTCTCCGTCTATCACGATATATTTAGGCAACATCCCGTTGGAATTTTGAAATGAAATTTTATATGCTTAAAGAGGACCTTCTCGGGATTACAGAAAAATTATTTTCATCCCGAAATTCCCATAACTTTTTGAGTTATTAATTCTTAAAGTTACGATTTCTCCCATAGGAAATGTATAGAGAAATATTTAAGTATTCTTTTCATTTTTTGTATTCCATGAATGTAAACAAATGATCAAGCAGGCGCGCTGGATTGGAATGGAATAATTTTCTTTTCATAATTAAAAAGAAATGGCCGCCGTAATAATTAATATATATCTGGGGGTCCAGGCATTTATATTTAAGTCATTTGGTATCCAAATCCCTTAAATAAAATCACCGGACTGCCTGGGGTCCGAACCCGTCGCGGGTTCGGTATAGAAGGTTGGCACGCTACCAACTATTCCAAGCCCCGTGAGCATTCATTGGACAGGTATTTCTCCCCTTCTTTTAAAATGTATTAACAAATACTTAAAATATTAGAAGCTTAGAGGCTTAATTTAAAATCGGAGATTTTCAGCTTTATGATCAAATCCAGATATAATTTTTGATTTACATTTTAATGATAAATATTCGAAAATTGAAATTTAATATATATGATTGAATATAAAATAATAATTGTGAGATTTAATTTATTCAATTATTTTGAACTTTAATTTATATTAATACTTTTACTATTTTATCAAAGATATTTTAAATTCTGTCTATCTTTCTGTCTCTATCGCAGAGACTCAGAAACTACGGGGCAGATTTTGATGGAGTTTTTTCTAATGTTTATTAATTCATATACCCGAAAAAATAAGGGTGTGCCGCCGGGAGTCGAACCATGGATCCAATTTGAACTCGGAGTGCCCTTACCACTAGACCACAGCACATCAAAATTTAGGATAGAGAATTTTCCCGGGGTGGTTTTAGCCTATCATTATGTCAAATTAGGGGTAGGGGACACCCCTTGTCAGGGGTTCACAAATCTAGAATTCTTCCATTGGAAAGCATTATGCTCTATCTCTCCTTATGAAAAATTAAAGCTAATTAATTTGCATAATGAAATAATTAAATCTCTCTAATGAAAAATAATAAACATTGTTACGTAATTAAAATTTTTTTCGTTTTGATTAATTTTCTTAAGACTAATTACAGGTAGAAAATTACCTGCACACAACCTTCTCTTACCGAAAGTTGTGTTCTGTGCTTTTCACACCAGATTTTTTGTGTCAACATATATTTATATATTAGAATTCAAGATATAAAATTTAAATACATTATTTTTTGTTACCATGGCTTCTACTTTTCCTAAGAAGTACAAAAGTAAAGGGGTTAAAGGGTGGTGTAGATGGTAACACACCGAGGTTTCAATAGACATACCCGGGTTCGGGTCTATTAAGGGCAAAATTGTTTTTGGCTGAATGATCAAGGTCAAAGGCCAGAAAATAAAGAAAAAAAAAAAAAAAGTAAAATGGGCTTCAAACATTTTTGTCTACAAAATAAGAATATACATTTTAAAGAGCATCTAAATTATAATTGATTTTTAAACAAAATCGTTAAAGCCAATTGTGAGAAAAATAAAAAAAAAATTGAAAAAATACATCAGTACTATTTGGTCAATTGGAATGGAATTCCTGCCCATGCTTGGGACATGCATACTTAGCTGAAGTATATAATTTGAGTATCGAGAGTTCTTTCCTTATTGAGTTATTTAATTTAATCCAGATTTTTTGATATTTCAGTTGAAATTCATTCAAATGATTGTGAAAATGACGTCAAATTCACAGCTAAAAGGGAATCGCCTCCTTTTAATGGCAATTTCAAGAAAAGCAATCAAACGGGCATTTAAAAGCAATAAAATCTCTTTCAGAGAAATTTACATAAACATTATGTTTTGATATTTTAACTGGAATCGATCTTCTTGAAATTTAAGATTTTTTCACAATAAATTAAATTGATTTCAAGTGAAATATCAAAAAATGTGGGTGAATGGGAATTACTCAAAAACGAATAAACTCTCGATACTCAAATTTTATACTTAAGCCAAGTACCTATGTCGCAAGTATTTCAAGAAATTTCAATCACATCAGCCAAAGGGTTCTAGTACTTTACTAATGTATTTTTTCAGATTTTTTTCGAAATTCGCTCTAACGATTTTATTTAAAATTCAAAAATCAATTATTTTTTAGATACTCTTTAAAAAGTATATCAATAAAACTTTACGTGAAAATAGTTCAAGTACACTTTACGCTGGGATTGAACCCAGCAAGGGGGGGGGGTTGATCCTCCAGGAAGCCTGGCGATCATTGCTCTGAGGAAGGGAGCATATATCGCACTGATCTTCCCGTGTGCCCTTTGATCGACATTAGGAGCCTAAAATGACGAAAAAACTTAAAAAAAAAAAGAAAAAATACTCATACTTAAAAGACTACTCGATAAATGAATATTGACCGTTTCGTGCATTAAAGTCTCGCGTTCTTTATCAGACAAAAAAAAGGGAATATTCTTGTTTCGGTTTGTATAATAATTATCATCCCCCCTCTCCCCCCCCCCTCTCTACCACCAGTAAGCAAAGCGTTGTCTTGTTAACTTGTGTGTTATCATATCGGATCAAATTCCATGTTGTATATAATTAGATACAAAAAGAAGAAGGGGCACAAGTCAGACATAAATCTTATGATAAGCGATCTATAGCGAAGCGCGCTCAAAACAAACCCCCCCCCTAAATAGCGAACCAACCAACGAACATTGTAATATTATCATAAAAAAAAAATAAAAGAGAAAGAGAGAGAGAAAAAAAGAAAGAAAAAATGAGAGAGATAACGTTTGATTTTAAAATTCAAATAATAATACAACAATTTTGGTAAAACTCACCAATATTCTTGCAATGTGTCTACAGGATGGGAAATGGATGTCGGAATCCTCCTATAATAAATTTTAATTTTTAATTTTGACGTCTTTTCGCCATTTATATAAATAGTCAAGAGAGGTTATATATATATGTATTTATATACGATCTACATCTCGTAGTTTCAAGTCTAAGAAAGAAAGAGGTTATTTAATCTCTTCTAATTAAGAATATTTAAAATACAATAAATAAAATCTTACAATTATTATTCGTTAATTAATCAAATAAACATTCATTATTAATTGAATTTTTTTTTTTTATAGCTGTGTATGAAAGACGAGATGGAAATATTCCAGAAACAAAGTAGCCAATATTATTTCAATAATATAATTTAAAAAATTCCAATCAAACGCCTCCGGTTCCGGTTGAACCGTCATCAGAACTATAGCATGGATTTTATTGAATAAATACTTAAATAAGATCTTACAAAAGATTCAATAAATTTGTTGTAGATCTGATGTTGGTTTAAACTGGAGCCAAAACGTCAGCGTTTGGTAATTTTTTTTTAATAATATTGGTTGAATTCTTATTGGAATATTTCCATTCTTTCATACATAGCTATAAAAAAAAAAAAAAAAAAACTTCAATTAATAATGAATGTTTATTTAATTAATTAACGAATAATAATTGAGAGATTTTATTTATTGTATTTTAATATTTTTAATTAGAAGAGATTATAATATAATCTCTTTCTTTCTTAACCAGAATCAAAGAGATGTAGATCGTATATAAATACATATATACATAACCTCTCTTTACTATTCAAATAAATTTTAATTTTTCTTATTTTTTTATACATAGCTAGAGATGTTTTTGGGTGATTTGTTTTGTTAGTTCTTTTTCCTCTTTTAGTTTACCAGTGCATTACGTATTGATGAAAAAGAAAGTGAAAAAACAATAAATTTTCTTTTTGGCAATAATAGTAAATTTTTAAAAATGATTTTTCACGAATGGAGTAGTTGTTATTTTATTTTTTTAAGATTTAGGATTGACACTTGAGAGAGAGAGAGTCGATGATATAAGCGAGTAGCTACTGTCCAGTCACTTGATATATACGTAGATACGGAGATACAATTTTAAGAGGGCGAATTTTATAGCGTCTTTGCAGTCGCTGTAGATCACGACACGTATCGGCCGAGTCAAAGAACACAAATCACCCTCTCTCTCTCTCTCTCTCTCCCTCCCTTGATCGTCAAGAGAGAGAGAGAGTCTTTCAAATATTAAAACGATCTTCTTCTTATCCTTTTTATGATAAAATTAAAGTGGACGTAAATATCAAATGAGATTTTTTTTTTTAAGTTAAATTGAATATTTTATTTATTTATTTTGATGTTTGTCAATAAAATGTATTTTATAAATTAGCAAACTTGTTGCGGATATTTTAACGAATTTTTTTTTTTAGTCCCTTTATATATATGGGGCATTCCACGCCAACTCGACCACTTCTGAACCCGACCATTTTTGATTTGGCTGAAAGTTTGTCAACTTTTTGTACCCTATTGAAAACGTGTCTGAGAATTTTTTCAGATTTTACGACCCAGCCAAAAAAAAGTTATAGAATTTTCAAAAAACATCGATTTTTTTTAAATAACCGTAAAACTGTCAAAAATTAACTTATCGGGACGATTTTTTTTTTGAAATTTTTGTCTTTAAATGTACTTTTCAGAAAAAAATATAACAAAATTTTACAGATTCATCTTGAACGTTTTTTTGACATTTTCGTAAAAAAACAAAAATTTGGGGATGAATGGCACTTTTTTTTTTAATTTTTTTTTTATAAAAAACTTTGATTTTTCTACAATTGCTCTAAAAATTTCAGAGTGGGATTATTTCGCTTTCTATTTTTTTTATTTTTGAAAAAAAAAAAAAAAATTTTTTTCTCCGCTTATTTATCATGATGGTGCTCTTAAATTCTTCCAGGACTGTCCGAGATTCTAGAAAATTGAAGAAAAATAATAATAATAATAGTTAGGGGTGATGAAAGTCGAGAAAATTCCATTTATCCTGAAAAAATTAGAAATTAGTTGTGTATTTAACTACTGAAGTATTTGAAGCGTCAAGTAAAAGCTTAGAAACATGGGCGTAACTAGGGGAGTGCCAGGGGGCCTGGCTCTCCCAGAAAGCTCCTTGCCCCAAGAAAAATTGAGAAAATATGGGGCTTTCCAGGCCCACCGGAGGATGGCTGGTCCCATGGCCCCCCCTTCTATTTTTCTTGGGGCAAGGAGCTTTCTGGGGAGAGCCAGGCCCTCCTGGCACTCCCCTAGTTACGCCCATGTTTCTAAGCTTTTACTTGACGCTTCAAATACTTCAGTAGTTGAATACACAACTAATTTTTAATTTTTTCAGGATAAATGGAATTTTCTCGATTTTCATCACCCCTAACTATTATTATTATTATTTTTCTTCAATTTTCTAGAATCTCGGACAGTCCTGGAAGAATTTAAGAGCACCATCATGATAAATAAGCGGAGAAAAAATATTTTTTTTTTTTTTCAAAAATAAAAAAAAAAGAAAGCGAAATAATCCCACTCTGAAATTTTCAGAGCAATTGTAGAAAAAATCAAAGTTTTTTATAAAAAAAAAATTAAAAAAAAAAGTGTCATTCATCCCGAAATTTTTGTTTTTTTACGAAAATGTCAAAAAAAACGTTCAAGATGAATCTGTAAAATTTTGTTATATTTATTTCTGAAAAGTACATTTAAAGACAAAAATTTCAAAAAAAAAATCGTCCCGATAAGTTAATTTTTGACAGTTTTACGGTTATTTAAAAAAAAATCGATGTTTTTTTTAAAATGCTATAACTTTTTTTTGGCTGGGTCGAAAAATCTGAAAAAATTCTCAAACACGTTTTCAATAGGGTACAAAAAGTTGACAAACTTTCAGCCAAATCAAAAATGGTCGGGTTCAGAAGTGGTCGAGTTGGCGTGGAATGCCCCATATACACTGAGTGGCGAAGCAACTCATTTTATGATTCCTCTACCTTCTGGTTTTATCAATATTCAAAAATAGGCAACGAAGTTGCAAAACTTTCTCGGGAAAATTTGGCAACTTCGTTGCCTATTTCTTAATACTAGCCGCGAAGCCCACCAAAGGCGAGCATTCATGGAATACACAAATATTTCTCTATACATTTCCTACGGGAGAAATCGTAACTTTAATTATTAATAACTCAAAAAGTTATAGGAATTTCGGGATAAAAATAATTTTCCTGTAATCCCGAGAAGGTCCTCTTTATCCATATAAAATTTCCTTTCAAAATTCCAACGGGAAGTTGCTTAAATAGAGCATGACAGACAGACGGACATTAGCGAATATATATATAGATTCAAATTAATTGACCCTCGCCTTTGATAGTCAATCATAAAAAGTCTTCCTAAATCCCACAAAATTAAAATTTAAAAATTTAAACAAATACTGTCTGTGAGATTTAAATATATTAATTATAAATAATTAATTATATCTCGATATATTCTATGAGATAACGAAGTTTGAAATCTTAAAATGTAATTTATTTAATAAATAAATTAATTTAATAAATAAAAATTTAAATAACTTCTGAACTACTGAACGGATTGACATGAAATTTAATCCAGGCCTCGAGGCTATCGTCCTAATTATTAATATTATGGCTGAGTTTCAAATAATTTGATTCAGAGGAAGCTGAGAAAACTCTTGGTTCGCGTTAATACATTATCGCTCTTTTTTACCGCTCCCTGCGGTTAGATTCACTTCTAGTTTTAATATCTTCTTAGGCCCAGTTAGGACTACAAATTTGAAAAAAATCATCCTAATCCGATGAATGGTTCCTGAGATATAAGCCAAAACAGCTTCACATATATCCGTAGTTAGATGAATTTATTTCTTTAATATCTGGTGCTCAACACGCAACTTTCTCTTACTCGTTCTGGTTGTTGTGTGTGCTTGTCACACCAGATTTTTTTGTATTACCGGCAGTAGATTAGAATTCGTTAAATGTAAAACTTTATAAACCTAGAAAAACATTTATGGAGGTTGAGATTAATAAATAGGAGAAAAAAGCCAGCGCCTTTTTATTCACCATATAGGCCATACATTTATTTGCAAATATTTCGGGTTGCATTCACGTCCCATGGCATAAAATAGCGTAGCAAGTTCCATTTGAAAAAAATCAAGTTATCCATGAATGAAATTTTTCAAATTAGCATAGCCAAATCTCCCAACACAAGAATAATTCCGGGTTATCCGTCTGGCCTACATTAGTACATTTCATGATTAGTAACCTCACAAAAGAACAGTCCCCTAAGCTTAATGGTTCGCGCGATATTCAATTTTTCTCAGACAGCAGTTTTTTCACAAAAACCCGATTTGCGGTTAAACGGTTTGGTTCAGAATACATTGCATGACATAAAGTCATACTAAAATTGGCCGTATAATCCAAATATGCAATAATATACAGGGCGTTCCATTTAAAAAAACATAACTTCGATATGGACCACCCTGTATATGAGGTGCAATTGGAACAAAAATATTTTGAATTTGTAGCCCTAAAGGCCCCACATTATGCACCATCGAGAAACTTTAAAAATGCCCGTTAATAAGCCCACAATCTTCCGTCCACTAAATAAGAGAAAATTTTCCACTACAGTGAATTTTCTATTGACATTTAATTTCCCAAATTATAGAGTGCACATTTATGTTGAGAGTATCCAACTCTCAAGTATCTCATCCACTTCAATAGACACAAAATTGCAATTTGTATAATTACAAAAAAGAAAAGAAAAATGGTGGCCAGTTCACCTCTTATTGAATAATCAAACAAGTTTTTTTTTTTGTTTTAGTAATAAAATCACGAACTTGTTTGTTTGTTTGTATAGATTGTAGCAGCAGCAGTGGGTTTGATAAGGTCGAGACAACAAGAGGCTATTTATATGTAAATATCATCTCAATGGAAATATGTGTGCGTAGATGTGTTAAGGAACTGCCTGCCAGCCCAGGTTTTTTTTTTTTTCTTCTTCTTGCTTTTACTCACTTTGAAATCACTCAACATTTTCTATTTTCTCTCTCTTTCAAAGTTACAAACAGAGTGAAATTCCCACTCGAGGGGACAAATATATCTATGTAAATAAATAAATAAAAAAACTTGGAGCTCAATTTTTATGCAGAAAGTGTTTCCATATATGTGAAAATAAAAAATAATAATAATAAGAAATAACGTAGATCAAAATGAGAATTTTTTTTTGTCCACTTGCCAAGTTGCCTTTTAGGGAGGAAAATGATAATGAATTCGAGATGCTGGTCCGGTGTATTTACAGGTTTTTCACTGACGTTGCTCGACGTTTACTCGACAATTTTTTTAAACAAAAAAAAAAACTATTTACCTCTTGCAGATTAGAATTTTCGCCTTCACTTATAATTAGGGTTCGATCGGAACAAGATTTTCAACCGAAACCGAAACTTGTATTTCCTATAAAAATTGTATAATAGAACGTGGCTGTAGATGATATGTTTAATAGGAAAGAGGATGCAGCCAAATAATTGAGCCTCTATTCAGTAATGAACACTCTTTATTGGGACGTTTCTATTATTCAATTTATTCTACGAGGTAACTACAATGTATCAAGAACTGTTTATAAAATACGGCAAAATCTTCAAGAGATACATAAAAGAAGTAAGCTTGCTTATTATCAAACAACAAAAGTTAAAGAACAGACTTAATTTCCTTAATAAATGTAAAGAACACTCTGTGATACCAAATTTTATCAATTTCAACTTAAAAAATATTATTGAACTCACTTTGAGAACAAATTCAAATAAAGCACATATTGTACTAATGAAATTTAAATTTTCTTTGCTCAACGTGGAAATATCAAATACATACTCTCAGTTAAATTTTTTACAATCTAATATTAATCAGTTGTCACGAAGAATTGAGCACATTATAAATGGGGTTGAATTTGGTATTTTTCAGCAGTGGGTAATAAATAAAAGTAATAATTATTATCTTAAATTTTATGAAACTATAAATAAAAAATTAGACTGGTTAAAAAAATCGCGTCCATTAGATCGATCATAGAGTAAAAAATTTGACAAATGTTCAGATCCCTGAATATGTAATTTCTACCCTCAGTTATGAGCCAAAATTTGCTCCATTAACCGATAATAAACACAATAATATAATTAAAAGTATATCAGATTGTGAATATAATAACGGCTTGAATGATAGACAAAAATGTTTCATCAGAGGGCAAATATCTAACATTTTAACAAACTATAAAAATCACAGTAGGCCAAATCGATGTAATCAAAATACGATTAAATCCGATTTAATTAGAACAATTTAATACAAAAAATCTCATCCTGATGGTAATCTGGTGTGACTGGTCGCACAGAACACAATTTTTTCTTATTAACTGTAATTTCAAGGTGCATTCTGTAGTTGGTTACCAGAATATATATTCAAATCAAATTTTTAAGTATTAGTTTTTAAAATTTTATATTAAAAATACAATTTTTTTCGGGAGAGGGGGTGTAATTACCCCCTTCCTCCCCTTTGTATTTGTCCTTGGCCGAAACGATGATATATATACTAGTAGGCCTACATCGTAAACCACAAATTAAAAAAAAAATTTGATTTATTTTAATTTATTGAAATATCCACTCACTTACCATCCTGACGAATGAGCAACGTCAGTGAAAAATCTAAAAATGATAATAGCAAATTTGGATAACTTCGCACATTTTAACGAGCTTCTATAAATATTTTTTTCTCATACTTATAAATTTTACATCTTGAATTCTAATATATCGCCACGAAATTAAATAAATGTCGACATGAATAATCTGGCGTGACAAGCACAGAACACAACATTCGATTTCCGAAGGGTAAGAGAAAGTTGTGTGCTGTGCGACCATCACACCAGATTTTTATGTAATTGATGTCACCCGAATAATATATTGAAAAGGACAGGAAACAAACAAAAATCTTCCCCCCCCTCCCCTCTTCTGGTGTTATTTTGATAGACACACACACACACATACACTCTCTTTATTTATTAATTAGATTTCATTTTTCCTTCTCCCCCCCCCCCCACTCTCTCTGCTCTGCTATTCGTTATTCCTCTATTTTTCTCGATCTAGTTAAAAAAAGATTTCCATTTCCTAGCGTGACTTTAATTTCCTTTCAAAGTACACACAAGTTCGAGACCCAGTAGACCTGCGCTATTGATTCGCACACACTCAATGAATGGCAATCTATTAAAAAAAAAAAAAAAACTTCTTTCATACACGCACACAGCCCTTTTAGAGATTCCTTCCTCTCTCTATGGCATTATTATGCTTTGAAAGAAGTTAAAAGTGTCCGAGAGATGATTTCAAAGTCATTATTTTAACATCAATAGACTTTTGCAGTCGTATAATTTCTCTTGCTATACTCCAGTTAATTTATTTGTATAACTTGCAGCTTACCGACCGTTTAGGTACCTTCCAGTGGCTTAGCTAGGGGGTACAGCCAGGCGACTGAGGATTTGATAAAAAACAAATCAATTAGTAGAGGCTCTTATTATGGAAGAACTTATATTGGAAAGGTTCTCACATCTCCTTCCATGCATTCTTATTAAAATTTAAAACATTATATTTCTTTTCTATTAAATCCATTAAAATTATTAATATTTTATTTCGACAAAACGTTTCAATTATAAATATTTTAAATCATATATTATTACAAATTTTAAAATTAAATTTCAAAATAATTATTCTATTATTAAATAAAATGTAATAATTGAATCTTTTAATTATTGATATGATTGAAAATATCGAAATAATATTAATTATGAAGAAAAGAAATAAACACGAACAGCGAACAAACAAGAAACAAAGTGCGTAAGAAGTTAGGTTAGAAAGACAGAAATATTTACTGATCTTTTGAAAGAAATTCATTATGACGACTTCAAAAACATTTAAGGTATGTGCCCTAAAGACTATGATCGTTTAGTAAAGAAGATAGAACCAATAATAAGGAAAAAAGATACTCAATTCAGATTGTCAAAAGCAGCTCTATTTAATCAGTCAAATAGAGCGAGATCATTCTAGAGACAAAGTCTCGGAGGTGTCCACTGATACTCTAGCTAGATTTTGTCAATCTCGCTAGATCTTTGACTTAATCTAGCTAGAGTGCTCTCAATGGTGTGTTCATTTGTAGATTGAGTCTCATATAGCTCTAGCGAGACTAGCGAAAAAATCTAGTGTTCTCGTACCTTTAAGGAATGCAAAGTTCACCCCATTGAATTAAAAATAATTTTGCTTTTTTTTTTATCAAATTACTAACTATTCTTTGCTGTTATTTCTTTCCCTTTTTTTTTTTTCTTTGAATTCAATGAATATAATGAGGTTAAAATTTATAGAGAGATATGCAACACGCAAAAAAATTAAATTCTAAATTCATCATATATTTTATATGCTAATTGATATTAGAGAATATTTTTAGAAGGTGTTCTAAGAAATTTTATTATTATTTCAATCGGGGTGTAAGATCATATAAAATTTCTATTTTTACTTTCTCTTACCTCTATATATGTTAATATATATAGATAGAAAGTATTTTATTCATGTCAAAAATTCGATGTCGAGATTTTGATGGATCTTCACGTTTTGAGGTCCCCTGAATCCAAAAAAGTGGTTTTCGCGACATGGTCTGTCTGTCTGTGTGTGTGTCTGTGTGTATTTTAAAGCATGAAGGAATTGAGTTAGAAGATTGAAATTTTATATTTAAGTTAAACATACCCCTGAGGCGTGAAAATAAGCTTTTGAACAAAATCGGCCAAAGAGTACTAGTACTTTACTGATGTACTTTTTTAGTTTTTTTCGATTTTCTCAAAATTTGTTCAAACAATTTTGTTTAAAATTCATAAATTAATTATTTTTTAGATGCTCTTTGAAATGTATATTCTCATTTTGCTCTTAAAATTGTTTGAAGCATACTTTACTCTTGTACTACATAGGAGAGATATGAGTCCATGGTTAACAAAATATAAATTTTTTTTACCGTTTATAAATTTTACATCTTGATTTCAAATGTCCCATACTGTCGGAAACTAAATATATCTCGACGGTAGAAACTGCCCGAGTATGATATTGTAAAATGAGCAAGAGGTTTACTCGATTGATTTTGCAGATGGAGGCGAAGAGATGAAATAATTTATGAAAAAATTATATCGAGAATTTTTATTGACAAGACGATTGTGATTGCAATTTTAACAGTTTCGGTCTGAAGAGAACATCATCAGGTCAGCGAAAGATTACATAAAAAATCTGGTGTGACTGGCGCACAGCACACAACTTTCTCTTACCTTCGGTAATCGAAAGTTGTGTACTGTGCTTGTCACACCAGATTTTTTGTGTCGACATGTATTTAGTTTCCGACAGTATGGTACATTCGATTTTCAAGATGTAAAATTTATAAGTATGGGAAAATATTTATATTTTGATACCATGGCAACCATTTCTCCTATCTTTCCTATGAAGTACAAGAGTAAAGTGTGCTTCAGAAGATTTCAATGACAAAATGAGAATATACATTTTAAAGAGCAACTAAAAAATAGTTGATATATGAATTTTAAAAAAAATCGTTGGAGCAAATTTAGAGAAAATCGAAAAAAACTGAAAAAGTGCATCAGTAAAGTACTAGTACTCTTTGGTCGATTTTGTTCAAAAGCTTCGTGTCACGTCCCATGGGGGTGTCTAACTTAAATATAAAATTTCAACCTCCTAGCTCTTTTCGTTCTTGAGATATTTTGTTCACAGACACACACACCCACCCACCCACAGACAGACCATGTCGCAAAAACCACTTTTTGGATTCAGGGGACCTCAAAATGTGAAGATCCATCAAAATCTCGACATCGAATTTTTGACATGAATCCAATACTTTCTCTCTATATATATATTACATATATACATAGGTAAGAGAAAGTAAAAAGTGAGTCAGCAAACAGCAATACCAAAAAATTAATCACATTGTCAATTTTCATTATCAAGAACATTCCCTTATATTCTAGCTTATTCAAAGACAGCTAAAAGATATTTCAGACCGAAACTGTTAAAATTGCAATCACAGTCGTCTTGTCAATAAAAAATCCTCGATATAATTTTTTCATAAATTATTTCATCTCCATCTGCAAAATCAATCGAGTAAACCTCTTGCTCCTTTTACAATAAATATATCTCGACACAAAAAAATCTGGTGCGACAAGCACAGAACACAACTTTCGAGTTGCATGCTGTGCGACCAATCACACCAAATTTTTTGAATTCAGGGGACCTCAAAACGTGTATACCCATCAAAAATCTCGACATGAATACTTTCTTTAAATATTAAGACATATAGAGGTAAAAGAAAGTAAAAATTGATTCCTTTTATATACTCTCTAAAACTGAATTAGTGGAAACCCGCTAATTAATAGTCAATAGCTACTATTTTAAGATGTCCAAAGTATACGACCAAGTGATTATTCACTTTCTCAATTAGTAGAAATTATTAATATGAAAAATTCACTAATTGAAAAAGTGAATTTTTTAAAAAATAATGACAAAAAAAAAAAGAAACGTTTAAGATATATGAAATAAGTTGCGATGACATCGGGACCTAACTTGTGTTCACTTAAACTTGACTTACTATTACTTCTCTGTTATTTGATATATAAGTATGTCGCTGGTGTTAACAATGTTTTTTACTTGAATGTTACTATATTCCTTCCCAGCAATTTATTTCTAAATAAACTTAATAAAACTAATTATCTTTATATCAAGAAATATATTTACTAAATTTTAAGTAAAAATATTTCTTAATTGGCTATTTAAAAAATAATAATTTATTAATTTAAAAAAATTTGGAATCTATCTGTTTTGACTTAACATATATAGAGCAAGATCCCAGAGCCCCCAGACAATACTCATTTTCTCACAAATAAAATTTATGGGATAAAGTAGTGTTAGTTCGTACTTTGAGTGTAAGCATATTTGCAAATTTGGGGCGTGGGCCAATTTATAGGTAACCAAGTGCCAAACATTGGTAAAAATAGTACTAACTATACTTATTTTCTCATTCTTGATTTTTACGTATATTTTTAGAGAATATAGTTAAAAGTTAATAATCAATACTGCCAGACACTTACCATGGGCCATAACTCTTGCCAGACGCTTCAAAGTTACCAAAAAAAGTATGAAACTATACTCATTTTCTCATTCTTGATTTTCATATATGATATTCAGGGAACCAATTCAAGAATATTTGTAAGCTGCCAGACCAATCCGTTGGGCCAAACATCCCGCCAGACATAGATAAAGTGTCGCTAGACGTCTGAGCGCGAGCAGGATATGTGGATAATTTTATAACCTACATAGATAGCTTTATAAAATTTATGTTAATAATGGTCTAATGGAAAGCTTCAGTAAAAATAAGTAATTTTTAAGGCTCATTTAAAACTTTAATTAAAGAATAATAAAATATTAATACTTTTGAAGTCTTAATGAAAATTATGAACAAACGAACAGCAATAAAATAGTAGTTTATTGGTTTTTAATAATAAGTAAAAATACAGGAATATTTTTGAATTGAATTGGACGTATAAATGACCTTTCATTAAAAAGATATGAAATATGAATATGCTCGCGCTCAGACGTTTAGCGACAATTTAGGTGTGTCTGGCGGGATGTTTGGCCCAACCGATTGGTCTGGCAGCTTATAAATAGTTTTGAAATGGTTCCCTGAATATCATATATGAAAATCAAGAATGAGAAAATGAGTATAGTTACATAATTTTTTTGGGAACTTTGAAGCGTCTGGCAAGAGTTATGGCCGATAGTAAGTGTCTGGCAGTATTGATTATAAACTTTTAACAATATTCTCTAAAACATGCATAAAAATCAGCTATGAGACTTTGAGAAAAGTTAGTATTGTTTTTTACATATCTTTAGCATACGAGCTTATTCATAGCGACACTTTATCTATGTCTGGCGGGATGTTTGGCCCAACCGATTGGTCTGGCAGCTTACAAATAGTTTTGAAATGGTTCCCTGAATATCATATATGAAAATCAAGAATGAGAAAATGAGTATAGTTACATAATTTTTTTGGGAACTTTGAAGCGTCTGGCAAGAGTTATGGCCCATGGTAAGTGTCTGGCAGTACTGATTATAAACTTTTAACAATATTCTCTAAAACATACATAAAAATCAGCTATGAGACTTTGAGAAAAGTTAGTATTGTTTTTCCCTATCTTTAACACATGCATAGTGACACTTTAGGTGTGTCTGGCGGGATGTTTGGCCCAACGGATTGGTCTGGCAGCTTACAAATATTCTTGAATTGGTTCCCTGAATATCATATATGAAAATCAAGAATGAGAAAATGAGTATAGTTACATAATTTTTTTGGTAACTTTGAAGCGTCTGGCAAGAGTTATGGCCCATGGTAAGTGTCTGGCAGTATTGATTATTAACTTTTAACAATATTCTCTAAAACATACGTAAAAATCAAGAATGAGAAAATAAGTATAGTTAGTACTATTTTTACCAATGTTTGGCACTTGGTTACCTATAAATTGGCCCACGGCCCAAGTTTGCAAATATGCTTACACTCAAAGTACTAACTAACACTACTTTATCCCATACATTTTATTTGTGAGAAAATGAGTATTGTCTGGGGGGCCCTGGGATCTTGGACTAATATTTCCTGCAATTTTTAACAAAAAATACAAGTTATCTCAATATTATTATTTATTTGTATTATTATTGCTTAAATAAAGCCTTATATAGCCAAAAATGTCTTTATTAAGGAACCGATCAAACAGCTGGTCGGCCATGTTGGCTTCTCAGACAGCCGGAATTGAATGAACTACTTTTTGAATTAGTAAAAAATAACTAATCTAAAAGTAACCAATAAATTTACTAAATATATTAGTAGA
Source organism: Euborellia annulipes (assembly GCA_023213315.1). Taxonomy (NCBI): domain Eukaryota; kingdom Metazoa; phylum Arthropoda; class Insecta; order Dermaptera; family Anisolabididae; genus Euborellia; species Euborellia annulipes. The sequence goes on from JAKCPI010002856.1 coordinate 26,631, forward strand.
TTCTACTCAAAATGACTAAATTTGATGTAATTTTCTTACCTACTGTTTGAATAAGTAAAAATTCTACTAATTCGTTTTAAGAGAGTAAACGATAATCTCTCTACTTAATGGGCGTTTAATTACCGCCGCGAGCAAATGCAAATAAAAAAAAAAAACAGCAGCAACAACGATAATCAAAGAGCATAAAGGGGTGTGCACACGGGAAACGGAATCTCTCTTAAAAAAAGCGTCTCTTAAAGGGTGCGTAGAGAGAGCCGGCCGGGCGGGCGGAAGTAGAGGCTGCCGCTTTGCCATCTTTATGACCCGCAATATCACTGCAAGAGACAGGAAACCGCCGTCTTACTTCAAAGTTACAGATATCAATGATTTAAGACCGGCGTTGAGGGGGAGAGGGGAATATCCCCTCCCCCCCCCCTGCCTTAATCACCACAAGGAAACGAGCAGAGGGCAATTCTTTATCTCTCTCTTTTGGTGTTTATGTGTTTGAATAAATATGGAATTTCTTTCCTTTTGGGGGTAAAAAAGAAGAAATCACCACACTGTTTGTTTTCTAACCTTTTATGAAAGGAAGAGGATGCAGCGAATGAATAAGCATCTTCATTAGGAGCGGGATCTGCCCTACCATCTTCATGCAAGAAAACAGTTCTATAAATATCTAACAGTCTGTTAGTAAAGATCGATTTGGTCGTTAAAATTATATGCGCCTACAGGCTTGGTCTAGTTGGTAGTGTGCCGAACGTCGCAGGTTCGGACCCCAGGCAGTCCGATGATTTTATTTAAGCCATTTTGATACCAAATGGCTTAAATAGAAATGCCTGGACCACAAATAGATATATTAAACATACGAGTATCGTTAAAAGTCTTAAATGGCCTAAGTTGCCGAAAAGATTCTGTCAATGTGTGTGAGGGTAAATGAGAAAAAAGTGTGAGTGTTTAAAAAATTAAAAAAAAGTTTTTTATTATATTTTTATTTTAAACTTTTTAGTCTTTTTTATTATAGATAGAGAATTAAAAAAAAAAGAAGGAAAGCAGGAAGTGTGGGGCATCAAATAAAGTACCACATTAGTTTGGTCTATTTTGGTAAAAAGCTACTGACAATTTTCGTCATCAAAAATGATCCTTAAATATCAAATTTCATTATTATTAATTTATTTAAGGTTCAGGAAATCTCAAATGAGCAACGCAGCTAGAAAGATTTAACATGGAATCAGCCCTGATGATGATCCTATATGCGACCGAAACGTTGGTCCTGGCACTTTGCATTTAAATAAAAATTGAAAAAAGGACTAGCTGTGTTGCTCATTGGAGATTTCCTGAACCTTAAATAAATCGTATTATCAGCTATACACGTCAATTAAATTAATATTAATCTTATCTTTCTTATCTTATCTTATTATATTAAACGAGCAATGTACGTTTATATGTAAGCATATCAGTTCTCGAAAACGATTTTTTTCAAATTTTAAATATATACTATGTGCGATCCAAATATTCAATTGCGCTAGCTCTCATGTTTGGGAAAATTCGGGTACTAGTACTTTACTGATGTATTTTTTTAGTTTTTTACAAAAAAAAAAAGGCTGAGCTCCGGCTCGGTCAACCCGGAACTCATATATTAATTAAGAAAAATTTAAAGTAAATTTAGATGACTTGTAATTAAAAAATCTGGTGCGACATATATTTAGTTATTAGAATTAAAGATGTAAAATTTATTAGTATGGAAAATATTCACACTCACACTCACACACACATTCACACTGTCTTTTCGGTAACTCAGGCCATTCAAGACATTTACGATATCCGTTATTGATTTAATATACATATTGGGGGTCCAGGTATTCTTATTTAAGCCATCTGGTATCCAATTGTCTTAAATAAAATCATCGGACTGCCTGGGGTCCGAACCCGCGACGTTTGGTATACGAGGTTAGCACGCTAACCTCTACACCAAGCCCCGAGGGCATAAAACAAATTTAAAATTCTCTAAATGTGGCCGGAGGTTTTTAAAACTATCGTAACACGGACAAATCCGCTATTTTGTAACGAATCCAAAGAAATCTCTTTCGTACACTCATAAAACTTGATATTTTTTAAATTCATACCTGAGTAATGAGTGAATATTTGTATGTTAATTGGAGAGCAATTAAATTTGCTTTTGAATTGAGAGTCGGTTGGTTGTGTTGGTGCTTTGCTCAATTGGTGGCTGTGAACATTTGAAGTGGAGAGAGAGAGAAGGGACGCACGTGCTCAAGCCCCGGTGAGCGAATACTTGCCCTCCCCCTCCCCCTCCTCCTCGTTAATTGTCACTCACTTGCATCAAGTGCACCCCCCCTCCCCTCCCTCCCTTCATGCTTTCACCAACACTCAACGTCCTCAGGCCCTTTACATATCGCTCTCTTCATCACTCGAATTAATAGCGTAAAATAATAATCAAATCATGAAAAAAGGAAAAAAGAAAAAAAAACACTTGTGTTTTGTTTGCCATGATTGTTTTTCATTTTTTTTTTTTTTTTGTGAAATGAAAACCAATTTACCACAAGTTCAAATTCGTAAATTAAAAATCTGCTGTGACAGGTCAAATTTCTTTTCTTAATTTGTGTTCTATGTTTATCACATCATTTTTTTTTTTTTTTTTTTGTGTCGGCATATATTTAGTTCAAGGCGTTTTTTTTTTTTTTATTTATATAGATTGAATATCTACCCTTCCCTTTTCGGGTTTAGAGTTAGCTAATCACACTTACAGAGGGCCTTCCTGTCACCGATTTGAACGAAATTTTTTTTTATGTGTAGTACTTGATGAAAAACAAATTCTGTTAAAGCGCTTCTCAACCGTTCGGCTAAAAAAAAAAAAAATGTTAAAGATTTTGTCAGCATGCCTTAAGCCGTTGCTAACAATAACATTTACAAAAGCCGCAATGGGTAGATCGGTAGCGTTCATTCTTTGTAAACAAGAAATCTCGAGTTCGTATCTCGCTCCATGTGCAACTATTTTTTTTTTTTTTTTTTGTATATTATTTATTTTTTTGTTTCAGAATATTTTTTAATATTAATAAATAAATAAATTTTTTTTTTATTATTGACATTTAATTTTTAACATATTGTCCCATATATTTAAAAAATTCGAATGCTTTCTGTCAAAAATAAAATATAAGGAAATATTTAATATTATATTAGAAATATATTACTATTTATTGAACACATAAATAAATTTAAAATAATATTTATGTTTTAAATAGTTGGGTCGTTCATTTTCCGGACTTTGAACTTGTTACGACAAGATATGCCATAAATTTATGTTTTCATTGCTTTTAAGATCAATATCACCAAGCATTAGGGCCGGAACTAGGAAATTTTTTTTTTTGGGGGGGGCACACACTCCTAGATCCGGCCCTGTTCAGCAACTTGCAAAGGCTCTACAGATTCCACTAATTAATATTTTAATTTTTTAATTGTAACGTTTGTTGTAAGAGCCTGTATGCTATACATATGTCTTTGATTTATTTGCGCTCTTAATATTTTTTGACCTTCATGTATTATTTACAATTAATGCTAATATGTTAATTGTAAATTTATTTATGTGCTCAATAAATAGTAATATTGTTAGCAACGGATTAAGACATGCTGGCAAAATCTTTAACATTTTTTTAGACGAACGGTTGAGAAGCGCGTCCTCTCGCTTTAACAGAATTTATTTTTCATTAAAGGGGTTCAGGAGCGACGTCTAAACGTACTTTAAAAAAAATTAGATTATCATAAGGAATTTTTCAATGAGGTTTTTTTTTTTTTAAATGAATTAAATTCATAAGAGATTATTGGGACATCGAGCTATAATTTGTTGAATGACTTATTAAAAAATTATCGTAATTAATTTTTTTGTTATCAAGCAAATACAAAAAAACAATCTGTCCCAATAATCTTTAATTTTTTTTAAATTTAAAAATGAATTTATTGTTATTATTAATCACATATTAATTCAGAAATTTTTAAAATAAGCTTAGATGATTTATTTAAAAATCAACTGTCAAATTAGTTCAGCATTCTTGCAATAGATGGCAGGATAGTCTAACAGCTGATCCCTTAATAGTCTATATTTATATATTTTTATGCTTTTATAAAAGATACATAATATATAATAACCTTTATAAAGTATTTCTTGTTAAAAGATCAATGAAAATCAACCAAATGCATGTCTCCGTTTTATCTATGGGTTGAGTCGCAGAGCGCACATCACACCCAAACTGCAAACAGTTGGGTGGTTAAATATGACCAATAGAAGGCAACACCACCTTGCTTGTCTTTGCTACAAGATAATTAAAAATAAAACTCCGCCCTATCTCCTTGACAGGTTAAAATTTCGCACTGATATTCGTAATGTCAACCTAAGAAAGAGGAATGTTATTTCTCTCCCTAAACATCGCGGGGAAAAATATAAAGGATCCTTCTCCTACAGTGCGGCCGCGTGTGTCAACTCCTGGGATAATTTCAATCATTTGATAAATGGCTCGGAATTTGTCTTTAGGAAATATTATTGGACATATGTGTTTTCCCAACAATGAGGTATTCGGGGACATTGTCGTTCGATCTGAGTATAATAATAATAGTGATGGTAATGATGCTGTGGTGATTTATATTGAATGTATGATGAAGTAACTTGCTTAATATATAATATAATTATAACTCCAACCAATTATACATACCTTGTAAGATAACACTGTATTATCTATGTCTACTATAACCATGTACAGGCCATATCAGTATCCAAAAATAATTGGATAACTGCACAACCTTGGCCTTTATCCTGCATGTATGTAAACACATTTAAGGATATAAAATAAAAAAATAAAAAAAAAAAATATTATTATCTACCAATCTGACATCTCTTGGCAAATTTTTGAATTACTTGATTTTTTTGGGAATACTTTTCATGACACACAACGCCCTCTTAGCGGGAAAAACATGCCTAACACCTTCGCTCTTATTCCGCCTTAACACTTGCATTGCAACGCCTTTGGCGGGCTTTGCGGCTAGTTGTTATTAAAAAAAGAGGCCATTAGATGAGATTTTATTCATTATTCATAAAAACCTTTATATTAAATAATAGCTGGCTCCTATAATTCAGTAAATCTCTCTCTCTCTTTTTTTTTGTCTCATATACATAATTATAATTCATCACTTTTAGGGAGGAGGATTTTTGATCCTTAAAGGGTTGGTTGGCTGCCTGCAAAGAGAGAGAGAGAGAGAGAGGATCAACCTTTACGCTCACTTTTCGCTATCTACTTACTTATTCTAATGCTTTGCTACTTATAGAAATGATTTATAGACTACATTAAAATATTATAGAAGGGAAGAAATAATTCTCTAAAGGGACATACATACATAAATTTATTATTATTATTAATATATGTATGTATTCTAAAAATAATTATTCAATGAAATATTGATAAAACGTATATTCATTTATCATCTACTATCTGCGTTACCCGTCTCGGGCCCCCTGGACCTTTCTTTTTTTCGATAATACCAAGGGTCGAGGGTTCGTCTGATATATTAATAATTAACGACTATCGTAAAGTCTTATATGACCTAAGCTGCCGAAAAGACTGTGTGTGTGTGAGTTTTTTTTTTCAAAAATAAGGTCGTATTTCCTTAACTAATGCTCGTACAGCAAATTAGAAAGCTCGTTAAATTTTAATAAAGAATAACGTGCGAGAAAAGATTCTAAAAATTATTTTTAATACGGTTACAATCGTCGACATTTAAAAAAATTTTATTATTAGGAGAATTTTTAATTATAGACCACATTTTTGTATTAAATATTTAATAAAAATATATAACGTTTCGACTGCTTATTCTGCAGCCGTTATTAAGTACTGTGCACTTACTCCGACTTAAGTGAACTAACTGTCATGTCCGTTGCTTGCCTTTTTATATACAGCGAGGTCAGCGCCATCTGTCGGCATTTCTGTGAAGTTAGATTCAAATTTTCCCGCTCTTTTTCGCTCATTTCCATGAAGTTAGTCACGATTATCAAAGCAAGTGTTTACATTAAAAGCATGATGTCACAATAAGTTTCCTGAATTTGATTTTGACATAGATGTTATAAAATATTATTATTAAATCATTCAAAAATTACACATATACGATACATATATAGAAACGTTGTACAGTATTTATATATTTTTTATAAATATTTAATACAAAAATGTGGTCTATAATTAAAAATTCTCCTAATAATAATAATTCAAACCACAAAAGCTTTAATAAACACATTCGTGATAAATATAAAAAAAATTTTAATACGCTAAATTATGAAAAGTTTTATTTCTCTCTTACAATAATAACACTAGTAGACAAGGTTTTCTTTACAAGAAATCTGATTAATGAATCTAGAGCATTTTTTCATTCTGAATTCAGATATGTAGTTAGAATTTTTCCGTCAGGCACAGTTTTAGAGATATAGATAAAAATAGATTTTAATAGAAAAAGTGCTCTAAAACGGCTTTTATTTAGAATGTTCAAATTATTTTTAACGCGACACCCGGTCAAATTATGCAGATAGTTATAATACATATAAATTTTAAGTTTCAGCCCAATCAGAGGCCATTTAGACGTACCGCAAACGGCTTAAAGTTTAGAAAAATCGAAATTTTAAAGATTTTTTTTGCTTTGGTCACCCCTAATACAATTTTAGATATCCCTGAATGCAAAAAACATATATTTACGATATTCTATAGTTCTTTGGCTTTCTAAAAATCATTCATTTATAAAAATCTGTTAATTATTAACGAAATTATGAACAAAAACGTCAGCAAAGAAAAAACACAAGTACACTCACTGGTCGAAAAAAATGGACTTGGTTATGACCAACCCCAGAACTTGACTATCTTGATAGACTGCAAGCTCTGAGGATGGCTTTAATCAAGACTGAAATATTTTTTGATAAAAATAAAAAGTCACTTTACTTTTTAATCACATCTAGTATACAGATGTTTGACTTTAAACGACACATACAAATATTTATTACGATAAAATTATTCAGGAAGATTTATTTACACCATTTGTTATACTAAATTGAGAAAGGGAAATATATTTATTTTATTATATTTAGAACAAACAAAATGCATTTGATTATATGCCTATTGATTATGGAATTTGAATTAAGAGTTCAAATATAGAATGAAGCATTAAATTTTATTGACTCTCTATTTGACATTTTGATTAAGAGAGAGACATCATCATCATGAGTATTTTCATATTAAATTAAATAAAAATATTAGTATATACTTAAGACCGAAGGGAGAATAGTTCCTAATCAGGCAACACTTGCCGAAAATACTGTATATATCCGAAACAGTCAGTGCGGGATTCCCCATTAGGCAGAGTAGCCAATTGCCTATGGACCTCATTCAACATTAGATTTTATTCTTTTTTTAATAGGAGAATTAAATTAAAGTACACAAAGTTTTTTTGTTTCAATGATATATTAATTTAATATTAACACTTTATGCGCATTTCAACACCATATGTGTCATCTTCAGAAGTGAATTACATACACTGTAAAAAAAAATATGAATTTTCAATCATTTTTCATATACTTCGGTGGTTTAATATTAATATACCCAGGATATGAAATAAAATTAATATAAAAATTTATGAACAAATTACCAACTTTTAAACTTATCTTTTTCTTTGTGTGCCGCCAAATTTTGAAATCGTTAAAAGTGTACCGCGACAAGTTGAGAATCACTGCTCTAAACGTTCTCAAATAACTCGACTACCTCAAGGAATTTTTATTAATATTATTTTATAATTATTTTAAGGAAACTTGAAATTATTCTTTTAAAATTTATTTCACAAATCTAAATTTATTAAATTCTGGTTTGAAATTCGCGCTCTAAACTATTTAAATATTTATGAAGTTATACTTAAATAATTTTTATAAAGCAATTCAACTAAATAGCTATAAAAATTAAAATTAAAATTAACAATTTCACCAAAATAATTAATTTTAAAATATACAAGAAATTGGTTAGGTTGGCAACAAATTGAACTTTCTTATATATATATTCATAAACAGTTTATGAAACAGAGTTCCTATACTTGTATAGGAAGTTTTTTGGAAGTTTTTTTAACAGTGTACAGTATGTATGCACATTCACATATGGTGTCGAAATGCGCATAAAGTGTTAATATTAAATTAATATATCATTGAAACAAAAAAAACCTTGTGTACTTGAATTTAATTCTCCTATTAAAGCATATTGTTTCAACTAGAGCCAACGGTTACCAGTTTAAAATTAATTATGAATTTTAATCAAAATCGTTGGAGCGAATTTTGAGAAAAACAAAAAAAAAAACTGAAAAAGTACATCAGTAAAGTACTCTTTGGTCGATTTTGTACAAAAGCTTCATGTTATGTTCCAAGACTTAAGACCGTAAATCAAATTTCAACCCCCTAGATCTTTTCGTTCTTGAAGAGAAAGTAAAAAGAAAAGTATTATTATTATTTTCTTCTTTTTTTAAAAGGTCTTCTAAGGCCATTTAGACCCCATCCCCTATTTACTTAAAATGATTTGTAGTCAAATAAAATGAAATAAATTTTTCTCGCATGGGACGGGAGGCGAACCCGGGACCCCGGCGCGAGAAGCTAGTGTCTTCTCTCTGAGCCACGGGTCAAGGGCGAAATTATTTATTTTTAAAACAAATAATTATTTTATTTTTATAAAGACCAAGGGTCCCTGGAACCCTGGAATTTCCTGCCTTTGGTAGAAAAGAGATAGAGAGAAATAGAAGGTGGGGGGCCACGCCAAGGCTTCGACTAACCTCGCCTTCCTCCGCCATCGCTCGGGAGCTGGGAACGCATTTTTGTTAAGTTACATTTTCTCCCAAATCATCCTGCGTTAAAGAAATTTGTTCGGAAAAAAAAAATATTTTCTTTGATTTTTCTTTTGTTTTGTTGTATTTGTTATTGTATTTAAATTTGTATCGTGTTGTTGGACCTATCCACCGAGGACTGGTTGTAATAAATTTATTTATTTATTTATTGTAATCGTGTGTACAAACTCACACATCAGATTGTGTGTATGTAACCTACGTGTATTAGAACCTTTTTGGGTCATCCTATCCTATCTCTCTCTTGTTCTTTTCTCTTTTTTTTTTCACAAATGCAATAAAGCTGATTGAGTTGACGTCTGATGACGTCACCGGCGGCCCAGAGGCGATTGTGGTGACGCGACATAAACGCGATAAACTTCCACGAATGGGCGGGCTGTCTGTCTTTTTTTTTTTTTTTTTTTTTGCCTTCTACAATCAGCAATTCGAAACACGGACTAAATTGAGGGCGGGTTGGTGAGGGGGGACAAAACGAGACAGACTTTCTTTCTTTCTATCAACCAAAAAAAAAAATAAAAAATCCTAAAGAATGAGAGAAAAAGTCAAAAAATAAAAGAATATCAAAAGTAGTTTGAATTAATTTTGTCGGGCAGCGTAGCTGATCAGGAAGTTCTTTTCTCCACATTATTCTTATAAGATATAAAATAGTTCCTAACAATCAATAATAATAAATTGTGTGAGATGTACAAAAAAAAAAAAATCTGGTGTGACTGGCGCACAGCACACAACTTTCTCTTACCTTCGGTAATCGAAAGTTGTGTACTGTGCTTGTTACACCAGATTTTTTGTGTCGACCTATATTTAGTTCCCGGCAGTAGGGAATATTTGAATTCAGATGTCAAATTTATAAGTATGGGAAAATATTTATATTTTGTTACCATGGCAACCATTTCTCCTATCTTTCCTATGAAGTACAAGAGTAAAGTGTGCTTCAGAAGATTTCAATGACAAAATGAAAATATACATTTTAAAGAGCAACTAAAAAACAATTGATTTTTGAATTTTAATCAAAATCGTTATAGCGAATTTTGAGAAAATTGAAAAAAAACTGAAAAAGTACATCAGTAAAGTACTAGTACTCTTTGTTCGATTTTGATTAAAAGCCTTTTTATACGCTCCCGGGGGGTGTTTAACTTAAATATAAAATTTCAACCTCGTAGCTCAATTCCTTCAGGCTTAAAATTGAACACAGATACACAGACAGACCATGTCGCGAAAACCACTTTTTTGGATTCAGGGGACCTTAAAACGTGTATTTCCATCAAATTTTTGACATCTAATTTTTGAATTAAAAAAAAAAAATCGTTGTTGAATTGTTTGAAGCACACTTTACTCTTGTACTTCATAGGGAAGACAGTAGAAATGGTTTCCATGGTAACATAATATACATATTTCCCCATGTTTATAAAATTTATATCTTGAATTTTAATATATCGGCGGGCCCTCGGGGCTTGGTGTAGAGGTTAGCGTGCTAACCTCGTATACCAAACGTCGCGGGTTCGGACCCCAGGCAGTCCGATGATTTTATTTAAGCCAATTGGATACCAAATGGTTTAAATAAGAATGCCTGGACCCCATATATGTATATTAAATCAATAACTGTTATCGTAAATGTCTTATATGGCCTGAGTTGCCGAAAAGACAGTGTGAATGAGAAAAAGTGTGAATGTTTAAAAAAAAAAAAAAAAAAATATATCGGCGGAAACTAAACATTTATATTTCAATTCAAATATGGATCTAAGGTGCGCGTCTCGAAAAGCCGTTAGAAGACGATTGACTACCGAGTTACTCGAGGCGGCAAGAGATGGCGTTAATTTTTCCCATAAAGATACAAGGGATTTATTCCATTTCATTTGAAAGATTCCAGCTAAGTAATTAAGGGTAAAAAATTAAGTATTTTTTAACACAATGATTACTAATTTAATTATCTACAACTTATAGAGCGGATTTTTTAAAAATATCTTTTATTTAATGCGATTAATCTAAAAAAAAAAAATTAAAAAAAGGGCTTCTATAAGTTGTAGATATTTTAAATAGCTTTAATTTAAAAAAAAATTGAGGTCGATAGCTTCAAAATTGTGGCCGCAATCTCCCAAAATTAGCACCCCGAGACGCGCACCTTAAATCCAAATTATGTAAAAGACGATGATGGAAAGTTATGTAATTTAGTTGGTGATTTTTATCTTTACTTACTTTTTTTTTTTTTTTTTTTTAATATTATCTTAAAAAGTTGGTTGTTTATCGTCTTAAAGAGATTTTATATATATATAAGAGAGAAAAGTTTTTTTTTTTTTTAATCCAGCGGTTGTTTTGGCATTTTAATCCCTTTTTCTTTTGTTCTTTTGATGAATTGATCTCTCTTTTCTCTTTCAAAAAAAAAAAAAAAAAGAAAACACACCCAGGTCTAATTGGGAATTATTCCGGCAAGGTGACCAAAAGAGGGTTTATCGCCCTCGGCCAATTTAATTATAGATAAAATAGACAAGGAAAAGATGAACAAGGTGATGTGATGGTTGAGAAGGAGGGGGGGGGGAATACACTTGAGTTGAGTTTAACAGCAGCAAAGGATAAAGAGAGGAAATCAAAAAGCCACTTCATCTTCATCGTCTTTAAAACTTCTACTTCAATTAAGCTATCGAAATTCTTTATCACTCTCAAAATTCACAAAGAGAATAAGAGGAAAGGTTCATCTTAATCGAGGATATTATTTCAAAGGGTGAAAACTTTATAGATCTTGTTTAAAAAAAATAATAAAACACGAAATTTAGGCAAAATATTATTAAGTGACTTCACGAGGCCACATTGAATATTTGGTCCAAAAATACTGAGGTATTTTAAAGTTTTTTTACTTTCTCTTACCTATGTATATATGTAATATATATATATAGAGAGAAAGTATTGGATTCATGTCAAAAATTCGATGTCGAGATTTTGATGGATCTTCACGTTTTGAGGTCCCCTGAATCCAAAAAAGTGGTTTTCGCGACATGGTCTGTCTGTCTGTCTGTCTGTGTGTGTGTCTGTGTGTGTGTGTGTCTGTGAACAAAATATCTCAAGAACGAAAAGAGCTAGGAAGTTGAAATTTTATATTTAAGTTACACTGTAAAAAAAAATATGAATTTTCAATCATTTTCCATATACTTTCGTGGTTTAATATTAATATACCCATGATATGAATTAAAATTAATATAAAAGTTTATGAACAAATTACCAACTTTTAAACTGATCTTTTTCTTTGTGTGCCGCCAAATTTTGAAATCGTTAAAAGTGCACTGCGCGACAAGTTGAGAATCACTGGTCTAAACGTTCTCAAATAACTCGACTACCTCAAGGAATTTGTATTAATATTATTTTATAATTATTTTAAGGAAAATTGAAATTATTCTTTTAAAATTTATTTCACAAATCCAAATTTATTAAATTCTGGTTTGAAATTCGCGCTATAAACAATTTAAATATTTATGAATTATATTAAAATCATACTAATTAAATAATTTTTATAAATTAATTCAACTAAATAGCTATAAAAATTAAAATTAAAATTAACAATTTTTACCAAAATAATTAATTTTAAAATATACAAGAAATTGGTTAGGTTGGCACCAAATTGAACTTTCTCATATATATTCATAAACAGTTTATGAAACAGAATTCCTATACTTGTATAGGAAGTTTTTTGGAAGTTTTTTTAACAGTGTAGGCACCCCCACGGGACGTGACACGAAGCTTTTGAACAAAATCGACCAAAGAGTACTAGTACTTTACTGATGCACTTTTTCAGTTTTTTTCGATTTTCTCAAAATTTGCTCCAACGATTTTGATTAAAATTCAAAAATCAATTATTTTTTATATGATCTTTAAAATGTATATTCTTATTTTGTGATTGAAATCTTCTGAAGGCCACTTTACTCTTGTACTCCATAGAAAAGATAGGAGAAATGGTTGCCATGGTAACAAAATATAAATATTTTGCCATACTTATAAATTTTACATCTTGAAAATCGAAGTACCGTACTGTCGGAAACTAAATATATGTCGACACAAAAAATCTGGTGAGACAAGCACAGTACACAACTTTCGATTACCGAAGGTAAGAGAAAGTTGTGTGCTGTGCGCCAGTAACACCAGATTTTTTTTTGCAGGTTTTTTGTAAAGGGAATTAAATTTGTGAGTATTTTACTTAATAGAAAGCTTTTGTTTACTTTCTCTTACCTCTAGATATGTTAATATATATAGAAATAAAGTAGAGGTAAAGGTGGTAATATGAGCCCTGTAGGTATTATGAGCCCCCAATATATCTCGTCATAGCTAGTGGGAATTGATGGAAACACTGTGTTCCGTTCTTTTTTAGGCCTCTAGAGACCTCTGGTTCAGTTGTTGATGATAGTTGGTGGATGAATCGAGTGTTTGTGTTTTCTTCTACTAAAAAACTTTGGAAGGTACCTATTTAGCCCTTAATTATGATTACTATTCGATTGCATTTACTCTAATAGGCTACTCTAATCTAATAGAGTAGGTTTTAAGCTTTGATTTAATGCAGGTGATAATTAATTTAGACAGTTACAAAGATAGAATATGCTTTGAGGAAATTCAATATGGCTATGTCGGTAATGTGAGCCCCTTTCTGTGCCTGGTATATGAGTCTATGATGATGACGAAGTAACTCGTGGCGCGTCAAAATATACAACTGTCAAAAAAATGAGAGATTAAAAGGTTTTTTTTTTTTTTAAGTCATTTCGGCTCCAGAAATCGTTTGACGTATATAAATATTTATTATTTTATTTAGATACATGTATCGATGGCTTCCGGCGGGCGTTCAATGGTCTTGTTTTTCGGAGGCCAGCTTTTAAAAGAGGTTATTTCTCCATATTTAAGGAAAAAAATGGCCGCATTTATTTACATTCTGATGAATGTAAACAAAAAATTAAAATGTAAACAAATGGATAAAATTGCGGTAGGGAACATAAAAAAAAAAAAAAACACCGAAAGTGCTTGGGACCAAAAAGTTTTTTTTTTTTTTTATGAAAATAAGCTTTTGAACAAAATCGGCCAAAAAGTACTAGTACCTTACTGATGTACTTTTCCAGTTTTTTTTTTTTTTTTTTTTTTTCAAAATTCACTCCAACGATTTTGATTAAAATTCAAAAATCAATTATTTTTTAGATGCTCTTTCAAATGTATATTCTCATTTTGCCTTTGAAATCTTCTGAAGACCACTTCACTCTTGTACTTCATAGAAAAGATAGGAGAAATGGTTGCCATGGTGACAAAATATAAATATTTTCCCATACTTATAAATTTTATATCTTGAAATCCGAATGTACTGAAATGTCAGAAACTAAATATATGTCCACCTTACTTTACCTTCGAAAATCGAAAGTTGTGTTCTGTGCTTGTCACACCAGAGTTTTTTTGCGAGTATGAATAAGAAAAAATAAATAAAATAAACTGTATTATTGTATAAATTAATACCAATAAACGTAATGAAAATACTTATTTAAGTTGTCAGTTTCCTTTTAAGTCATTTGCATTTGAGTTATTTTAGCTTAAAAGCCATTTAAAGAGAGGGAGAGTTTATACTGTATATATAACAAGAGGGTTGTTTATACAATGAGTGTCAATCGTCAATGAGAGAAAGAGAGAGTATCATACAGCAGCCAGCACCTGAAGAAGAAATTCCCTCCCCCCCCCTTTTTAAGGGAAGAAGGGCAGACAAGCAATTAGACTTTGACATTGGCGTTTGTCCTTTGCCCTTCTTTCTTTCTGAGTAGTGCGCCATTTCCATTCAAGGGCCAATTAAATTAAATACGCCCCCCTCCCCCCCCAGAGGGCTCCAATTAAATTCAAAAACACTTGGAAAAAATAAAAATAAGAGATAAAGAAAACAGGCAATGTGATTTGGATTTTATCTTTAAATTAGATGAATATTCCGTTACCGCATATTGGATTCATGTCAAAAATTCGATAGAAATGTCCAAAAAAATGGCCTCCACTCTGTCTGTGTGTGTGTGTTTGTCCAAAATAAAGCATGAAGGAATTGAGCTACGAGGTTGAAATTTTATATTTAAATAAGGTACCCCCCTGCCCTCGGGGCTTGGTGTAGCGGTTAGCGTGCTAACCTCGTATACCAAACGTCGCGGGTTCGGACCCCAGGCAGTCCGATGATTTTATTTAAGCCAATTGAATACCAAATGGTGAGCCAAATAAGAATGCCTGAACCGCATATACAGTATGTATATTAAATCAATAAGGGTTATCGTCAAAGTCTTAAATGGCCTGAGCTGCCGAAAAGACAGTGTGAATGTGTGTGTGAGTGTGAGTGTGAATGAGAAAAAAGAGTGAATGTTTTTTTTAATAAAAAAAAGGTACACCCCCTGGGACGTGACAGGAAGTTTTTGAACAAAATCGGCTAAAGAGTACTTGTACTTTTTTTTTTTTTATTTATTAGGCAGAAGGCAGAGCTATCATGCCTTCGTACAATTTTTGTAAGAGTACAAATAAATAAGACTACAAACAAATAAGGATACAAATAAATGAGAATACTAAGAAATAAGAGTACAACTTTAGCGCCTATTCGCTACTACTAACTCCACTCGCTACTATTAAATAGTCGTTTCGACTGGATTAGAACATAATCTAATCTAGTCATCTCATGTTTGCGAGTAGAGTGATCAGTCGACACTTTCTATTGGCCCGTCTGCCTCATTTGACTACTCGGTACGCGCAGGCGCATTAGCAATATCATTTATAATTTCAAAACTAATTTCTTTTTTACAACCCTGTGCCGGTTAATCTTATTAGATGTTTTTCAAATTTGTAAATCTTCTTCTATATATATATATTATCTATATATAATAATTGCGGAGTGTCCGTCTGTCTGTCTGTCTTGTCCGTCCGTCCGTCTGTCACGCTCTGTTTGACCAACTTCCCGTTGGAATTTTGAAACGAAATTTTGCATTCTTATAGAGGACGTTATGGAGAGTCCCGGAAAAATACTCGGGTCCCGAAATTTCTATAACTTTTTGAGTTATTAATTCTTAAAGTTACGATTTCTCCCATAGGAAATGTATAGAGAAATATTTTTGTATTCTTTTCATTTGTGTATTCCATGAATGTAAACAAATGCTCAAGCAGGCACTGGGTTGGGATACGTAGTAATATTAATTTTCTTTTCATAATTAAGAAAAGGCGAGGGTCCGCCGCAGGCGGGCCCGATTCAGCTGGAGGGGGGTCCAGGGGGCGTAGCCCACCCGGCTAGACGCGAAGGCCGCCGAAGGCGGGCGGCGCGGCTAGTATTTTTATACTCGCCATTTACAATAGCTTCGTGTGACAGGCTAATCGCTACTACTAGAAAGCAGCGACTAATCGCCCCGTGGGACCTAGGCTTAAGCCTTCTAATAGTATATCGGTGGAAACTAAATATATGTCGACACAAAAAAATTTGGTGGGACAAGCACAGAACACAACTTGAGGGTAAGAGAAAGTTGTGTACTATAACAACATAATGAATATTAATTTCATAAATCTAAAACCTAGCAAGGTCTATTCTCTAAAAACAGACGTTAAAATTTAAAATCAACAAATGGGTGTTAAAAAGTAATGTAAAAACAATGAGCGTTAAAAAAAAAAAAATGTTATTCTCTAAACAAAGTTAACATGTTGCTTTTATTTCAAAGCTATCAAAATCATAATCTTACTTTTTTAGGCTAATTTTTTATTTTAAATAAGACGTTAAAATATTAAATTTTATATTAATTTTTAACACTATTTACTAAATGTTAACGCGTTGGCTTTAAAGTTGTTGTTACAGAATAGAGAGAAGGAAGTGTTAAAATGAATTAATGTTAAAAGTTAACGTTTTTGCTTAGAGAATAGACCTGAGTAGAGATAATATTTTTATTATTTTGATGAATTGACATCAATATTGATATCTCAAGACGTTATATATTTTTTTTTCCTTCTTCATGTAAACATCTCCCCCACTCTAGATATATTTTTTTTTCTGGTTTTAAATAAGCCCATTAATCACGGGGCATTTGCTTTTTGCCTAGAAGAAGAGAGAGTGCTCACGTGGCAGAATCTGGCAGCGACGTCTTCCTCTCTGTATCGAGTCCAAGTCAAACGGTGATTTATCTCTAAGAAGAAGAAGAAGGGAAGAGGACACCCTCTTCTCTCTATCTCTTTTTCTATTAACATGGCCTCCGCATTTTTCACGCTCTCTCTCTCTCTCTCTCTCGTAAAAAAAAGGAGAGAGATATTTTATTTGGCCCCTTCAGACGCTCACTCTCTCTCTCTCTAATTCGAGTGACAGCAATCGAAACGCTGAATTGTCCTTTTTTTTCCTCACTCGTTTTAACTCCCTATAGAAAGAGAAGTATCGACGAATCTAATTGCAAAAGAATGATTTTTTTCTTTTTTTTTTAACGAATTTAAATTTTTATTTTTTAACACTCCCATTCACACAGTCTTTTCGCCAACTCTGACTTTACGATAACCGTTGTATTAATAATTATATATATTGGGGTCCAGGCATTCTTGGATACCAAATGGCTTAAATAAAATCATCGGACTGCCTGAGAACCCACGACCCTTAGTATACAAGGCCACTACACAAAGCCCGAGGGCCAAATTTTTAATATTTGCCAATATTACCAATATAAGGGACAGGGGCGTATATTAAATAGAAATTGAGGATTTGGTAATGGTAATTTACTAATGTTTATTCATTAATTACAATAGGTATAAAAAATAAATTAGAAATGTTCATACATTTTTAATAGTTTGTGTACGGTACTAAGTTATATAATTATTAAATTTGATTTGTTTGTGGGAGAATGTGATTATGTTGCAATGTTCGTGTGAATATCTCAAAAAATATTATAAGTAGAAATTTGAAATTTGGCCAAAATATTCTTCTATTTGAACTTATTCGATGATAATTAATTTGTATTTTTAATTCCACCGAATTTTTGACATGAATGCATTACTTTCTCCTTAAATATTGAAAGGTCTTTATTTATTTATTTTTTAGATGAATGTTAATATTTATATTTATTTTTTTGTTACAGCTAATGCAAAAGGGACCAAACAGAAGGATCCACCAAAATCTTGGAAGTTTATTTGCAACAGGGAAACTGCATCTGCTAGTTGCTTCAAATATAATTTAACCCTTTGAATTATCTATGCCTCTCAGTGTGTACAGGCATCGATGTTGGCAGCCGGCTGCTCCGCCCTCTCCCTTCTCGTATCTAAAGGTAATTCAATTCGAAATTACTATTTAACATTTATCATACTTAAAAATAAAATTATTTAGTATATGTGAGGTTTCACTAAGTTGTAAATGAAAGAAATATTGAATTTCTTTCATTTACAACTTAGTGAAACCTCACATATACTAATTGAACCGTGTTATTCAATGGTGTGTCAAAGACCAAAAAATTCAAAATTGAGTTAAGCATGGAATATTGTTTCAAATGCTTTAATTAATAGTATTTTTTATGAAATATGTCCTAAAAAAATTTATTTTTAATGTAAAAGCATAAAATTATTTTTACAATATTTCAATGCAGGATTTTACATTTTTCAATAATGATTTATGTACTTAACATGTTGTTTCGTAATACTTAATTTGAAAAGAACAATTTTTCATTTATGCGTCAAGTGCAAGACATCGTAAACAACTATACGTTTGAGATATATTGTTGCGTTTATGCCCTAAGTATTTTCAATTATGAACACCGGCATCGCTATTGTTTAGAGGTATTTAATATAAACTTAAGAAAATATTAATTTTATTTATTTCAAATTTATATATTCAATACACTATTACTATATTCCATTTGTTGAAATTTAATACAAGTATTTCATAACCTACAAAAATTATAATTCATTTTTTAATTTCTTTTAGCCTAATTCTATAATGTTTTCTATCTTTTTCTATGAACTATATATATAATTTTCCAATTAACAATAAATTAATATCGTTTAATTGAGTTTTAACCAGTGTGATTTTAACAACCAATAAAAAGTTATTTACCAAATAATATTATATATATTTTTTCCCCTTAAATAAACAAAAATCATTTTTTTTTTTTGAAAAATGAGAAAATTTTCTCTGAATTCGTAGACGTCAAAATTTAATTTTTTGATATTATTCCTGATAATGAAAATGAAGATGAGGATGAGGATCTGTGCGATTTCGAAAAGACAACAAAACAAATAATATTAGGTTAGGTTAGGTTGAAGTGGCCGTAATATTAAGTCTATTTCATTATTATAACTTTGATTTACTGTTTCCAAGCTATTTATTCAGAAATTAATTGATGAGAAAATTTTGATATCACTTTGTATTTAATTTTAAAATATTAATACTATTTAAAATTGATGAATGTGATTTTGATAAAAAGTTTCTATGCTACTAGTATTAAATATAAAGAGACTTTGAAGCATTTTTGCAAATATAATTGGACTTAGAGAATTTTTCAATCATGGGTCAATGGACTTTGAAGCATTTTTTACAAATATATATCGCACATAGAGAATTTTGTAAAAATAATTTTTTATATTTTATTTTTTTCCTCTAAATTAGTCATATTTTTAGAGATAATTTATGAATATCTGCCATAATTACAGTATTTACTTGCACAATTGACAAAAAAAATGATATATAATCTAATAAAAACAATTTAAATCAGAAAAACTTTAATGTTGATTTTCTCAAAACTCGATATTTGGTCTTTGACACACCATTGAATAACAGGGTTCAATTAATTTTATTTATAAATATGTTTCACGGACAACCTACACCACTTTCCAAAATATTCTTCTATTTGAACTTATTCGATGCAAATTAATTTGTATTTGTATTTCCACCCCTACGAAAATTAGGGACGTGAATGTCATATGCAAGTTCGTGTGAATATCTCAAAAAATATTAGGAGTAGAAATTTGAAATTTGGCCAAAATATTCTTCTATTTGAACTTATTTGATGCTAATTAATTTGTATTTTTATTTCCACCCCTTTTAGGGGCGCGAATGTCATATGCAAGTTCGTGTGAATATCTCAAAAAATATTATAAGTAGAAATTTGAAATTTGGCCAAAATATTCTTCTATTTGAACTTATTCGATGCTAATTAATTTGTATTTGTATTTCCACCCCTTCCAAATTTAGGGGCGAGAATGTGATTATGTTGCAATGTTCGTGTGAATATCTCAAAAAATATTATAAGTAGAAATTTGAAATTTGGCCAAAATATTCTTCTATTTGAACTTATTCGATGATAATTAATTTGTATTTTTAATTCCACCGAATTTTTGACATGAATGCATTACTTTCTCCTTAAATATTGAAAGGTATTTATTTATTTATTTTTTAGATGAATGTTAATATTTATATTTATTTTTTGTTACAGCTAATGCAAAAGGGACCAAACAGAAGGATCCACCAAAATCTTGGAAGTTTATTTGCAACAGGGAAACTGCATCTGCTAGTTGCTTCAAATATAATTTAACCCTTTGAATTATCTATGCCTCTCAGTGTGCAGGCATCGATGTTGGCAGCCGGCTGCTCCGCTCTCTCCCTTCTCGTATCTAAAGGTAATTCAATTCGAAATTACTATTTAACATTTATCATACTTAAAAATCTGGTGTGACTGGCGCACAGCACACAACTTTCTCTTACCCTTCGGTAAGAGAAAGTTGTGCACCCTACGAAAATTAGGGGCGCGAATGTCATATACAAGTTCGTGTGAATATCTCAAAAAATATTAGGAGTAGAAATTTGAAATTTGGCCAAAATATTCTTCTATTTGAACTTATTCGATGCTAATTAATTTGTATTTTTATTTCCACCCCTTCTGAATTTAGGGACGTGAATGTCATATGCAAGTTCGTGTGAATATCTCAAAAAATATTACAAGTAGAAATTTGAAATTTGGCCAAAATATTCTTCTATTTGAACTTATTCGATGCTAATTAATTTGTATTTTTTTCCACCCCTTCTGAATTTAGGGGCGCGAATGTCATATACAAGTTCGTGAGAATATCTCAAAAAATATTAGAGTAGAAATTTGAAATTTGGCCAAAATATTCTTCTATTTGAACTTTTTCGATGCTAATTAATTTGTATTTTTATTTCCACCTCTTTCGAATTTAGGGGCGCGAATGTGATTATAATGCAATGTTCGTGTTAATATCTCAAAAAATATTACAAGTAGAAATTTGAAATTTGGCCAAAATATTCTTCTATTTGAACGTATTCGATGCTAATTAATTGGTATTTTTATTTCCACCCCTTCTGAATTTAGGGGCGCGAATGTCATATACAAGTTCGTGAGAATATCTCAAAAAATATTAGGAGTAGAAATTTGAAATTTGGCCAAAATATTCTTCTATTTGAACTTTTTCGATGCTAATTAATTTGTATTTTTATTTCCACCTCTTTCGAATTTAGGGGCGCGAATGTGATTATAATGCAATGTTCGTGTTAATATCTCAAAAAATATTACAAGTAGAAATTTGAAATTTGGCCAAAATATTCTTCTATTTGAACTTATTCGATGCTAATTAATTTGTATTTTTATTTCCACCCCTTTCGAATTTAGGGGCGCGAATGTGATTATAATGCAATGTTCGTGTTAATATCTCAAACAATACTACAGGGTCTATCCATTTCAAGTGATACAGCAGGGGTCGCTCGACCATTTTGTAAAAAAATAATATTTTTTTCCTAGATTCCTACATTATTTCTGAGTTCAAAAGTGATTTTAAAAATTTTTTATCTCTTTTGGTACTGCTACGGCGGCCATTTTTGTTTTGCAAAACGCGCTAATTTTGGCGTATTTAAGGTAGACATGGGTCGATACGCGATTTTGCTGTACCAGGTACTCGCTGTTACAGGTACTTGTTCGTACCCGATATTTTTACCAGATATTTTTGTACCCGATACAGATTTCACTCAGCAACGCTAGCTTCACATAAATACAAGTAACAGATTCGATACGTAGTAGTAGTAGTAATTTTCTTGGTTTCCAACCGTTGGTAAATTAGCCACAAATCTGATTTGATACTTCGATCATTGTGAAGCTATCAATAAGAACTTGCTTAACTTGAAAAAAGAATAAACATGAAACTATTAAAATATACTTTAGTAATATACAAGGTGTACTTTTATTTTAAAAATTGTATTTATAATTTAAAAAAATAATTTTTCAAAGTCAAATAAATAAAGAGTACCCCAAATGAAATGTCATTTTACTAGAGACTAAATTAACATTTTTCAAAGTTTTTTTCCCTGTATTTATAAATATTCTTGAATTGAAAAATCAAAAACTCATAATTATTCATTACTAAAGAGTTTTCCAAACTGACTGAACTGACATTTTAATGTCTCCAAATTTAAAATGTAATGTTATATACTGCACTAGAAAAATAATTAACAAATTTCTTTACTAGCGAAAGAAATTTAATTTATTGAAGTTCATTATGTTTTTAAATTCACAGTTACTTGTATTTTTACTTTTTTAATTAATGTTTTTAAATAAAAAAGTTTCAAAGTAAAAAAAACATAACTTATTTATTAAAAATTTTTTTTTTTTTTTTTTAATTTCTCCTCTCTTTCTTAAATTAAAGAAAAGAGAAATAATGTATTAGTAATAATTAGATTTGTATTTAATTATTATAGGGCCAAGTGAGAAAAGTAGAGTAAAAAATGTAAAAATGATTCGGAATGACGTTCGAAAAGCGCGCCAGAGCTAGCGAAATTGCCCTGTCAGGAGAGAAGAGACGGGGCGGGGCGTCGCGAGTTGAGGGTCGCAAGGGAGAAGGAATGAGAGAACAGGCGAAACGAAAACTGTATCGGGTAAAGACGCTCTAAAGTGAAAAGAAAGTATTTGATTAATGCGCAAGCGCGAGAAACCCGGTACGAGTCTAGTGGAGTGTGCCTGAGTAGCTGTTACTCAAATACCTGATATTTTTTGCTCGCACCCATTATGACTATCTGTTACTTTTTCATACCTGATACAAAATATCAGATTGATACAGTATCACCCATGTCTAATTTAAGGGTTTGCGTTAACTTGTATAACTCAGAAACCATTAATTCTAGAGTGATGAAACAAAAACCATTTTAATCAGGAAGAAACAGCCTAAATATTATCTCCAGTACATATTTACTGAAATATGGATCAAAAACAGTCTGCAACCCAATCAACATTGGGGTAAGAAAACGGAAAAATTTCAATTTTTGAAGGCATATTACCTTTGGAAAGAATACAATCTCAGGCTTGATTTTTTTTTGTGTGTAGCTATATACTAGTACTGCATGTATTTTAAATATCAACCCTGAGACTTAATTCCCTTTAAGAGCTACAAATTTTTAAAAACTGAAATTTTTCAAAAAATCCAAACTTTGAGCCTCAATATCTTTGTTGGGACAAAGTTTAAAAATCTGAAATTTTTACCAGCAAACCCTCTTATGGTTGTTATACTGCTGTATAAATTTCATCTTTGAGATTTTGTTTTAAGCCAAGTTACAATATCATGAAAATCACAAAAAACCCTTAAGCTCGGCCAATACCTCTAGTACTGTAGATAGCTTAGATTAAGTTCCAGGTGTAGGCAATTATTTTACTTAATGTAAACTTAACCTATTTAAATGTAATGTCTTGCTTTTGATGTAAAATAATATGAATTTTTGAAATTTTAAATAACTTTATCACGTTATTTTCAGGTTTACAAAAAAAAAAAACTTTGTACATTTACTCAATTTTTCTGGCTTATTTATAAATTTCATTTTCATAAAGAATATTAAAAATTACACATTTTCTTCATAATCAGTTGCTAGTGAGGTTATGAAGCACTTAACATTACTACTGTCCGGTACAGGAATAAAACACTAACCAGTAAAAAATAATTTGTACGTATTTCTATGTCAAGAAAACAGTGTGTGTTTGTGTAATTTTTAATATTCTTTATGAAAATGAAATTTATAAATAAGCCAGAAAAATTGAGTAAATGTACAAAGTTTTTTTTTTTGTAAACCTGAAAATAACGTGATAAAGTTATTTAAAATTTCAAAAATTCATATTATTTTACATCAAAAGCAAGACATTACATTTAAATAGGTTAAGTTTACATTAAGTAAAATAATTGCCTACACCTGGAACTTAATCTAAGCTATCTACAGTACTAGAGGTATTGGCCGAGCTTAAGGGTTTTTTGTGATTTTCATGATATTGTAACTTGGCTTAAAACAAAATCTCAAAGATGAAATTTATACAGCAGTATAACAACCATAAGAGGGTTTGCTGGTAAAAATTTCAGATTTTTAAACTTTGTCCCAACAAAGATATTGAGGCTCAAAGTTTGGATTTTTTGAAAAATTTCAGTTTTTAAAAATTTGTAGCTCTTAAAGGAATTAAGTCTCAGGGTTGATATTTAAAATACATGCAGTACTAGTATATAGCTACACACAAAAAAAAATCAAGCCTGAGATTGTATTCTTTCCAAAGGTAATATGCCTTCAAAAATTGAAATTTTTCCGTTTTCTTACCCCAATGTTGATTGGGTTGCAGACTGTTTTTTGATCCATATTTCAGTAAATATGTACTGGAGATAATATTTAGGCTGTTTCTTCCTGATTAAAATGGTTTTTGTTTCATCACTCTAGAATTAATGGTTTCTGAGTTATACAAGTTAACGCAAACCCTTAAATACGCCAAAATTAGCGCGTTTTGCAAAACAAAAATGGCCGCCGTAGCAGTACCAAAAGAGATAAAAAATTTTTAAAATCACTTTTGAACTCAGAAATAATGTAGGAATCTAGGAAAAAAATATTATTTTTTTACAAAATGGTCGAGCGACCAATTATTTTTTTTTCTGTATCACTTGATATGGATAGACTCTACAAGTAGAAATTTGAAATTTGGCCAAAATATTCTTCTATTTGAACTTATTCGATGCTAATTAATTTGTATTTTTATTTCCACTCCTTCAAAAATTGAATACCGAAGGCAATAGAAGATTGTGTGCTGTGCGACCACTCACACCAGCTTCTCAGCTGTTAAAGCCAAGTTCAAGGTCAGTGAGTTCAATGCCTTCATAGCGTTAGTTCCAAACTTGGCCACCTGAGTCTTGTAAACAGCGCTGTGTGTATCAATCTGATTAATTGGCTTTTGTTTAGATGATAAAAATTAATTAACCACAAAAAATTGACTTTAAAAACAAAAGTTTCTCCAAGAAGAAGTATTTTCAATGAAAATTTGTTCAAATTCATTTATTTAGTTAAAATTAATATTGGCCCACTTTTTTCGACTCGGGTAATCTCAAAATATATTTCGATCAAAATCTCCACAACGAATTTTTGACATGAATGCTTTACTTTCTCTTTAAATATTGAAAGGTCTATAAATTTATTTATTTTTGAGATGAATGTTAATATTTATATTTATTTTTTATTACAGCCAATGTAAAAGGAACTAAACAGAAGGAACCACCAAAATCTTGAAGTCCATTTCCAAAAGCGAAACTGCATCTGCTACTTGCTTTAAATATAATTGCTCTCAGTGTGTACAGACATCAGTGTTGTCAGTGGGCTGCTCCGCAATCTCCGTTGGTTTATACAGTTTTAAGAACAAGAAAGTAACAAACATTTATTTTCAAATGTAAGTAATCACCCCATTGATTTTCTTATGTGATTATTTCGTTGTTTTTAAAAAAGATGAAAATCTTTTTGAATTTTCTCTTAATTTTGAACTATAAAAAGTTTCCATTAATTTTTTTTTTTTAACATTGAAATAATCATATGATTTAATATTGGCCTTCTCGGAGCTTAATAAATCTTTTAAAAAAACTTATTTTCACATTATGAAAGAAAGTTTATTTCGTTAATAGTTAATGATCTTCACTTGAATATGAAACTTTAAAAATAGATAATGTATATTATACATATTTGTTTAGACCATATTCCAAGTGGGATGGAGCGAGTTAAAAAACATTGAATTTTATTCATTTCTATTGAATGTCGGGCTCGGACTTTATAAATTCGCATTTCGGTTCAGCAGCAACATCTCAATTTCTCTCTTCTCTTCCTTAGGTAAATGAACATTATTCAAATATTCATCCCTTGTCAATTAATAATTAAATATGCCAAATGGAATGGAGGGAGTTAAAAAACATTGGATTATATTCATTTCTATTGAATTTTCCCCAAATATCACAGGTTTTTGTTTTTATCCCTTATCTAATAGAAAAAAACATCTTGTCATTTAATAACATTTCGCAATTGAATATAAAAAAATTTCCATAGGAAAGTATAAATTTAATTAGAAGATAAAAAAAAATATTGCAACCTCTTAAGCTATTTACTTAATAGGGGGTTTGTCATTTAAGGGTGAGTGTGTAAAGTAAGTCTTAAAAATTTAAGCAGAAACAACTCAGCCTCCCTCCCCCTCTTTTCTCTCATCAGGTAAATACAGTATTACTCAATTTTTTATTAGGCCTTTCAAATTAATGATTAAAAAGGGACGGAAAGGAAAAAATTACGTTTATATATTCTAAATTTTAATTAATTTAATATTGGAAAAATAAACAGGCTGCTTTTTTTTATCTCGTCTAAAAAAAAAAAAGATAAATTAATAATTTTTTTTTTAACTTTTCAAAAAAAAAAACCTATCATATGATTTCTTTTATGAAAATTGAATTTTTGTTTTTAAAAAGGATATTTGGGAAATGATTACGGGATAAATAAAACAATTATTTTAAAAAAATAATCTTTATTGAATATTTAAATTGTGTTGTTTATGAATAGGATAAAAAATAATAAATAAATATTTCTTTGTTTCAGAAGGAAAAAAAGCATCCATATTCGTCATCATAATTATCAAGAAACAGGACTTAAGCAATTGGAACAAAGCAAGTATTTTAGTTGCATTCACGTCGAGCAAGAAGCCAGTCGATTGAAGTCATCTCTCTGCTTTTCTTCCATTGCGATTCTATTAGTGAAAAAAAACATCACACACCCCTCAACTCTTAATTAAAAGGTATTTATAATTTGCATATTTCATTTTCATTAAGGATTAACATTTTACTGTTATATTTTCCAATTTATAAAATTATCTATTATTTTAGACCATATTCCAAGTGGGATGGAGCGAGTTAAAAAACATTGAATTTTATTCATTTCTATTGAATGTCGGGCTCTGACTTTATAAATTCGCATTTCGGTTCAGCAGCAACATCTCAATTTCTCTCTTCTCTTCCTTAGGTAAATAAACATTATTCAAATATTCATCCCTTGTCAATTAATAATTAAATATGCCAAATGGAATGGAGGAGTTAAAAAACATTGGATTATATTCATTTCTATTGAATTTTCCCCAAATATCACAGGTTTTTGTTTTTATCCCTTATCTAATAGAAAAAAATCTGGTGTGACTGGCGCATAGCACACAACTTTCTCTTACCTTCGGTAATCGAAAGTTGTGTACTGTGCTTGTCACACCAGATTTTTTGTGTCGACATGTATTTAGTTCCCGGCAGTAGGGAATATTTGAATTCAGATGTAAAATTTATAAGTATGGGAAAATATTTATATTTTGTTACCATGACAACCATTTCTCCTATCTTTCCTATGAAGAACAAGAGTAAAGTGTGCTTCAAACAATTTTGAGGGCAAAACGAGAATATACATTTGAAAGAGCATCTAAAAAATAATTGATTTTTGAATTTTAAACAAAATCGTTAGAGCGAATTTTGAGAAAATCGAAAAAAACTGAAAAAGTACATCAGTAAAGTACTAGTACTCTTTGGCCGATTTTGATTAAAAGCTTATTTTTCCGGTCCCGGGAGGTGTTTAACTTAAATATAAAATTTCAACCTCCTAGCTCAATTCCTTCATGCTTAAAATTGAACACACACCCACACACCCACACACCCACACACCCACCCACCCACCCACAGACAGACCATGTCGCGAAAACCAGTTTTTTGGATTCAGGGGACCTCAAAACGTGAAGATCCATCAAAATCTCGACATCGAATTTTTGACATGAATCCAATACTTTCTCTCTATATATATATTACATATATACATAGGTAAGAGAAAGTAAAAACATCTTGTCATTTAATAACATTTCGCAATTGAATATAAAAAAATTTCCATAGGAAAGTATAAATTTAATTAGAAGATAAAAAAAAAATATTGCAACCTCTTAAGCTATTTACTTAATAGGGGGTTTGTCATTTAAGGGTGAGTGTGTAAAGTAAGTCTTAAAAATTTAAGCAGAAACAACTCAGCCTCCCTCCCCCCCTCTTTTCTCTCATCAGGTAAATACAGTATTACTCAATTTTTTATTAGGCCTTTCAAATTAATGATTAAAAAGGGACGGAAAGGAAAAATTACGTTTATATATTCTAAATTTTAATTAATTTAATATTGGAAAAATAAACAGGCTGCTTTTTTTTATCTCGTCTAAAAGAAAAAAAAGATAAATTAATAATTTTTTTTTAACTTTTCAAAAAAAAAAACCTATCATATGATTTCTTTTATGAAAATTGAATTTTTGTTTTTAAAAAGGATATTTGGGAAATGATTACGGGATAAATAAAACAATTATTTTAAAAAAATAATCTTTATTGAATAGGGTGAATAAATAGATCCAGAGCTAGTATTCAGGCAAATTTATTTGGATTATATCTCTCCGCTATAGGCCAACGTTTCGGAGCTCAAACGGCTCCTTCTTCAGGACCTTAATATTAACAAATAAAAAGTACATCTTGTTGTTACATATATATTTTATAAGGATATTAGTATATTAACAAACTCACCATGCGGTGTCAAGAAAATAATTCGCCCTCAATTTTGTCATACATGAACGATGTGGTTAGTTTCGCTACTCGACATGTGTTAAAAGGCAATGGTGCCGAACGAAGAATGGTGATTTAATTCGGAGTGCATTGCCTCTTATTTATAATTTAGATATTTAAACTGAGGGAATACAATTGTAATATAAATATCCTTTTTTTTTTTTCTTAATTATTTCGAGAATAATTTATATTTAAAATTAGCCTTCTAATTAGCAACATTTAAATTCACTCTATTTACATTTTTACTTTCTCTTATTATATATAATTTTATTAGTATAATTAACAACGTTTCGGTACAATTTTAATATCTTATTTATATACTTTTTTTTTTTTTTTTATTATTCACAATTATCAGTTATTTTAATTGTAGTATATTATTGTACAGTGAGCTGAGATTTTGGGTGTCACATTGTTTGTTAATAACACAGTCTCGATACTTAATTATGTTACACATTTCAAGATTCAACAATATATCATGATTGGGATCAGATGATAAAATTTTTACATTGTCAAAGTCAATTAAGTATCGAGACTGTGTTATTAACAAACAATGTGACACCTAAAATCTCAGCTCACTGTACAATAATATACTACAATTAAAATAACGATAATTGTGAATAATAAAAAAAAAAAAAAAAAAAAGTATATAAATAAGATATTAAAATTGTACCGAAACGTTGTTAATTATACTAATAAAATTATATATAATAAGAGAAAGTAAAAATGTAAATAGAGTGAATTTAAATGTTGCTAATTAGAAGGCTAATTTTAAATATAAATTATTCTCGAAATAATTAAGAAAAAAAAAAAAGGATATTTATATTACAATTGTATTCCCTCAGTTTAAATATCTAAATTATAAATAAGAGGCAATGCACTCCGAATTAAATCACCATTCTTCGTTCGGCACCATTGCCTTTTAACACATGTCGAGTAGCGAAACTAACCACATCGTTCATGTATGACAAAATTGAGGGCGAATTATTTTCTTGACACCGCATGGTGAGTTTGTTAATATACTAATATCCTTATAAAATATATATGTAACAACAAGATGTACTTTTTATTTGTTAATATTAAGGTCCTGAAGAAGGAGCCGTTTGAGCTCCGAAACGTTGGCCTATAGCGGAGAGATATAATCCAAATAAATTTGCCTGAATACTAGCTCTGGATCTATTTATTCACCCTTTTCAATAATATCCACCAGGCTGCCCCTATCTTCATCACTTTATTGAATATTTAAATTGTGTTGTTGATAGAATAGGATAAAAAATAATAAATAAATAATTCTTTGTTTCAGAAAGAAAAAAAAGCATCCATATTCGTCATCATAATTATCAAGAAACAGGACTTAAGCAATTGGAACATAGCAAGTCTTTTAGTTGCATTCACGTCGAGCAAGAAGCCAGTCGATTGAACTCATCTCTCTGAAAATGAGCCTGGAGGCGATTGTTACCGATCGAATCCTGCATAATGCTCAGAGAAATTGCCATCGATAAGATCATTATAGAGAGTAAAGTCCAGGGAAAAAACCACGCAGATCACCATGGATCGACCAGTTGAAATCATTCACAGGCAGTTCGCTTCGGGTTTCAAAATCGAGGGCGTTGAATAGAAAGGAATGGCGTCTGACCGATGCAAGAACGATCTTTCCAATGACCATGACACGTCAACTTGACGCTTACGACTACGAGAAGCGAAGAGGAAGTCAATCTGCAATTCTTATTATTCTCATCTGGTGAGTTTATTTATTTTCTTACCTTTCCAGTATCATATTTGACCGTCCACATGAAAAGGTACCAAATCTTCATCGGGGTCAAAATTGAGTTTTTATGCTTTCTGTACAGAATACATCCTGCTTAACAAGCCGGTATTTTTAGAATTTTTTATCATTTTTTGTTTGAAAGATATGAATTTTTAAAATATTGGTTATGAAAAACCTAGTTTAGAGAAAAATGAGTTTAAAGTTTGTTTAGTCCCTTTTCTCTTATCTCACCTTTGTCTTGTTTTTTCAATTTTTTTTATATAAAATACATCGATTCTGATGAATCGAATATTTCATCATACGAGTATAAGATGTAGAACTAGAGAATCGGAATCGATAATAAAAAAAATCCTTTTCTTGAACTTTTTTACTAAATCGGCTCTGCTGAAAATTTAGCCTAGTGAAGATTTCGTACCTTTTCATGTGAACGGTCACATATATATATATAGGGTCTATATATATATTTCGCCTGCTGAGAATCATGGTGGCGAAAGTCTGAAATTCAACAACTAAAGAAAAGGCGTTTGAAAGTTTTATAATATAAACATATAGACTAAATTTAAATAGCCGGGCAATAAATGAATAGGCCAGAATCAATGGCAAAGAATGGAAATATATTTTCGCCACTCAAAAGAGAAGACGTTTGGTAGGTCTAACTCAAAAATTGAATTTTCGGACTTTCGCCACTATGATTCTCAACAGGCAATATATATTTATGGAAGGGTGTTGAAGGGCATTCAGCCATAAATAAAACACTCTCGATTCTCTGTGAATTTTCAAATGTTTCGGGCAAAATATTTTCACCCATCCACAGTGAACAAATCTATTGAGAGAGAGTTAAGTCTCTATAATTATAGATAACAGTAAGTCTTAGTTGGTATTTTATTCTACTACTTATTTTATTTAATTAAATAATATGATGATATATGAGTTTGAAAGTTTTTCTAATTTTAAAATTTGCTATTTTCATAGGTCTAGATACAATCACATAATGATGGGGGTTTGAATATTCACATAAAGTATTTTATTTTTGGCTGCGTGCACTTGCACATCCTTCCATATTTCCAGCCGTTAAATATCATTATATATATATTCTGGAAGGTTTCCGCGACTGGATGTATGCGAAGATAAGTTTTCTCGGGTTGATTCGCGTGTGATGTTGAGATTTACTCGACGTTTCGGAGCCATTTTCAAGAGTATGGGATTAGGGGGAATTGTTGGGGTGGTTTGTTTACGGGGTCGCAGTCTTGCTGGACCCCAGGTCAATTTGGTGGATGCCTCAGAGGCTTGGTTTGGTCTCTGAGTAAATTTGGGGAATTGTCTATTATTTCTTTAATTAATCTAGAACTGAATGGCATTTAATCGAATTGAAGTTACATCATTTCCTGTCTCTAACTCCTCCTCCTGCTTTCTTCTCTAGCTAGTGAACTAATCCTTATTTCTGGTTCCAACCGGCTCCTTATATCCAACCTCTTCTATGCTATGGAGGATGTCCTAGTTTGAGGAGGGACTCCCTCAGCACCGGCGTGTAGCCTACTCCTTTCGAAGAATGCATCACTGAGAGGGAACCTTCTTAACGTCCCTTCCACAGGACGGGATGTCACGGCAACTCCCTCTCCTCGTAGAGTTGCCTGGGGGCTATTGTGGTGAGATCCTATATTCCAATCCAGGGCTTGCTTGAGGATTTGTTTACATTAACCCATATAATCCCGGTGGTGCGAAAACGCACCATTTCGTATATTATTATAAAATCTTATTTTTCTAAAAAAGTACTTGAAATAAATTATTGGTGTTTGTTTTATATTAAAGCCAAGACTCTATTCTCCATGGAAATTCACTCATTCACTTGTCAAAGTTTAATAGAAGGTCACAGGGTTTGTCTAAAGTTGTCACTAATTTTCACTTCTGAAATTTCATCGACTTCTCGAAGAAAAGATTAAATTTCTACTTTATAATTCGCTCATATTCAAATAAAAGGTGTTTCTTATGTTTCTTAGAGAGTTACTAAATGATATCCAATAGTTAGCTATTCTGTCAATTTCTAAGTTTTAGAGATATAGAGCCATCTTTTTAAATGGTGCGAAAACGCACCACCGGGCACATGGGATATCAAAATTATCATTACTTTCCACGCCTAAACACTACGTAGCAAAGAGGAAAAAAGTGGAATTGGTCCAAATTTTCGACTTGCGGATTACAAAGAAAATACACATAATTAAAAAGCATTATTATTATTAGGCCTAGATTATTATTTTTATTTATTTAGACGGTAAAGGTATTTTGTTTTTGATTTAGGATTGGAACAACCTATCAAACCATTGACGCTCAACGGCTCCTAACGATTGAATCCGTCTTGTTTTAGGTTTCTTACTGATTCAAATTGCAAAAAAGAAATCGAGCACCCACTACTGGTTGATATGTATAATAAAAATATGGACGGCAATAATCGTTTCGATGAAAACATCGCCGTTTATCGGCAACATAGGTATTAGTTCGAAGAAATGGTGGTGGGCAATTCTTTCTTTCTTTAGAGAATAGATTTTTGTATCCAAAATGCCTGGCATCTGTAGAGATCCTGCAATTTGAAGCAGTAAGAAACCTAAAGCAAGAGGGATTCAATCGTTAGGAGTGTTTAGTGTCAATGGTTTGATCGGTTGTTCCAATCCTAAATCAAAAACAAAATACCTTTACCCTCTAAATAAATAAAAATAATAATAATAGGCCTAATAATAATAATGTCTATTATTCTTTTGTATTTTCTTGGTAACCCGGAAGCCAAAAATTTGGACCAATTCCATTTCCTTCCTCTTCGCTATACACTCTTATGTAGTTAATAGGCGGGGAACTTTTGACATCCCATGTGCCCGGTGGTGCGTTTTCGCACCATGCCCTAATTCGTCCTAAAAAAGGAATTGAGAAAAAAAAAAATTATTTTCATGTTCTAGGACCCAATCGTGACCACATATCAAAAAATAAAAAAAATCCGTGACCAAAAAAGTTTTGGGCTTATATGGGTTAAATAAATATTTTTATTTAATGAAAAATCCCGCACGCCCAGGGTTTGAACAGGGATCTTCTTTGCAGAAGCTGACACCCTAGCTCACTACACCAGCGAGCCCCCGGGGAAAAGAAATGAATATCGTGTAGTGAATGGATGACATCCATTTGGAGCGATCGTGAATGGCCGGCCTTAGACATGGCATTAATTTTGAACACTATTTACTAAATACATGTTAACGCTTTGGCTTTAAAGTTTTTGTTTACAGAATAGCTATTTGAGGGAAGGAAGTGTTAAAATGAATTAATGTTGTTTACAGATGTTAAAAGTTAGTGTTTTTTGCTTGGAGAAATAAAAATTAACGTTTTTGCTTAGAGAATAGATCTGAATATGCTTCTCTCTATTTAAAATTATTTATCTTTATTTATAATGATTTTCTCGGGGTTTTGAAGAGTTTGTACCTTTACATCTCCCCCTCCACCTGTGGCTATGGGCCTGGTCTAGAATCTTTGAAATTGGACCAGGATAATTATTTTAAAAAGTTTCGGTGTTAGTAAAATGGCGCTAATCTACAAAAAATTATTATATAGATAAACATTCCATCACAGATATTTTGCAAATTTCATTAATACCAAAATACGCATATATTAGTTAATAGGCTTGTTTCCACACCACAGTTGGGTAAACAAAATTTTTTCTATCTTGAGTCACCCTTGAGTCGGAACAAGTGCACAATAGTTGATAACAGATGCAGAATAAGCAGTTGAAACGTTGTACAGTATTTATATTTTTAATAAATAATTAATAACAAAAATGTGGTGTATAATTAAAAATGCCCATAACAATAATTTTATTTTCTCGTACCCTATATATGAAATATATAGAGAGAGAAAGTATTGCGATCATGTCAAAAATTCGATGTCGAGATTTTGATGGATATACATGTTTTGAGGTCCCCTGAGTCCAAAAAAGTGGGTCCCGCAAATTGGTCTGTGTGTGTGTGTGTGTGTGTGTGTGTGTGTCTGTGTGTCTGTGTGTGTGTGAACGATTTTTTTAGCATGAAGGAATTGAGCTACCGGATTGAAATTTTATATTTAACTTAGGTACCTTTGAAGAATCTCAAAATAAGCTTTTGAACAAAATCGGCCAAAAAGTACTAGTACTTTACTGATGTACTTTTTCAGTTTTTTTCGATTTTCTCAAAATTCCCTCCAAGGATTTTTTTTAAAATTCATAAATGAACTATTTTTTAGATGCTCTTTAAAATGTATATTCTCATTTTGCCGTTGAAATCTTCTGAAGACCACTTTACTCTTGTTCTTCATAGGAAAGATAGAACTGGTTGCCATGGTAACGGAATTTAAATCTTTTTCTTTTTATTAGATTAAAAATCAATTATTATTTTTTTTTTTTTTTTTTTTTTAAAAAAACATTCACACTTTTTTCTCATTCACACTCACACTCACACACACATTCACACAGTCTTTTCGGCAACTCAGGCCATTTAAGACTTTGACGATAACCGTTGTAAGTATAATATATATATTGTGGGTTGAGGCATTTCTATTTAAGCCATCTGGTATCCAAATGGCTTAAATAAAATCATCGGACTGCCTGGGTCCGAACCCGCGACGTTTGGTATAGGAGGTAGGCGCGCTACTTACTACGCCAAACCCGGGGGCAATTATTATTTAAATTCCCATTTTTTTTAAATTTATTTGTGTTTTTAATTGTTTCAAAGAAAACATATATGTCTCTCTCTCACTTGCAAACATTATCGCCTGTCTCTACTCTTTTAAATTCCCTTTCCACCTTATCTTCGCATAGGAACAATGTTAATTTCCTATAGGGATTTGTATGTTAATTTCGATTCAAAAGGGGGTCCCCTTTAGAACTTTTTAGGCATTTAAAATTTTATTTTCCAATTCTTATGAAATTTTGTATTTATTTACGATTGTATATTGTGTATAAAATGTCCAAATATGAGATTAAAATTTTGAAAAATAACCATAGTTTATTTGAAGCAGTCAACATTTAAAATGCAAGTTTGAAACTAAGGTGCTATCGGAAACTAAATATATCTCGACACAAAAAATCTGGTGTGACCAGCACGGTGCACAACTTTCTCTTACCGAAGGGTAAGAGAAAGTTGTGTGCTGTGCGCCAGTCACACCAGATTTTTTCTATTTTATTTGTATTTTGTTAATCATAGTGTGTCTATCTTTGATTGCTCTATATGCCAATTGCCAGCCATGTCTTAAATAAATGAAAAAATCGAAAGCAAAAAAAAAAATTAATGTCATGTACACTACTCATTAAAATGATTATTGTATGCTGACTTGCCATACCATGTAATATGAGGAAGAGAAGACCTCTACTAACATTTTATATGAATTTTTTTTTAAATTTGGAAGGTAGAAATTTTAATGTTATTCATATAAAGGCCTAATAATGATATACAGCAAAAATGAATAAATAAAATGTAATAATTATTTTTTGAAAAATCTCCAAAGATTATCTGATCAGTTTTCCGCTATATCCGAGTGCAAAACCTATTTATTTTAACGATATTATTAAGCCATTTATATACACTAATTTGTATCCAAGTGATTTAAATTCCTTCCGTTTTAGTTGATTTATCAAACTTCTGAAAGAAAACGCACATTCCTTCTTAGTTATAAAAATCTGGTGTGACTGGTAGCACAGCACACAACTTTCTCTTACCTTCGGTAATCGAAAGTTGTGTTCTGTACTTGAAACACCAGATTTTTTGTGTCGACATAAGAATAGTTTCTGCCGATATATTAGTATTCAAGATGTAAAATTTATAAACATGGGAAAATGTTTATATTTTGCTACCATGGTAACCATTTCTCCTATCTTTCCTATGAAGTACAAGAGTAAAGTGTACTTCAAACAATTTTGAGAGCAAAATGAGAATATTCATTTTAAAGAACATCTAAAAAATAATTGATTTTTGAATTTTAATCAAATCGTTAGAATTTGAAAAATCGCAACTGAAAAAGTACATCAGTAAAGTACTAGTACTTTTTGGCCGATTTTGTTTAAAAGCTTATTTTCACGCTCCAGGGGGTGTCCAACGTATATATAAAATTTTAGCCTCGTAGCTCAATTCCTTCATGCTTTAAATTGAACACACAGACAGTCCATCTTGCCAAAACCACTTTTTAAATTCAGGGCACACCAAAACGTGTATATCCATTAAAATCTCGACAAAAATAGCAATATCTATTCCCACTTGTTCGTTAATCGTTAGAAAATCGTTAGAACTGGGCTAGAGTCTTTAGTTCATGATCTAAGGATTAAATCCCCTCTCCTCCCTTACGATAAAATTCATTTAAATTATAATTGTCACCAATTATAACTCGACTCACATGCAAAAAAATATTGTTCATTGATTTGAGTACATCCCATATTTACCTATGAATTATTGATCCGGATTCTGTTGTTATTTAATTCCACTTAATAAATAAAATAACTAATTAAAACAACATTAAAAATTTTAATATGATCATAAATTTCAATGAAGTGTAAAATTTTCATTCTTAACACATTTAAACTGCTCACTTATCGTATTAATAATTCTTCTATATATCCGGCCAAAAAAAAAACCTTAATATTTGATGTGCAAGGATTTCCTGGAAATGTCATAAGATAATTAACTAATTAATATTAGGAATCAATTTCAACCATCTTTTTTTCTTGAATAAGAAAGATAATTAGGCAGGAGTTTAGAGATTTTTTAGAGGTGAAAAAATTATATTGAAATATTTTTAAGGCACAGTAAAAAAAATGCCAAAATTATTGTGCCGTTCCAGACTGGTGTTTCGGCCCCTGTTCTAGATCATCTTCAGAGCTGGAGGCGAGATTAAATGAAAATTAGAATATCAGCCACACACATTCAGCATGAAATTTTAATTTTCATTTATTCTCGCCTCCGGCTCTGAAGTTGGCTTAGACCAGGAGCCGAAACGTCAGCCTGGAACTGCATAATAAAAGAAATAATTTTGTCTGCATATATCTTGGAAATTTTTTTTCTACTCCGCCTTAATAATACTCATTTCTCTAAACTCTAGACCAGCGTTTTCCAAATTGTGAGGCGCGCCTCCCTAGGGAGGCGCGGACTAGTCTAAAGGGATACGCGAATATTGGCCACCAAGATCAACTTTCCAAATGATTGCTAGTTTTATAAATAAAATAAAAATCTGGTGTGACTGGGCACAGCACACAACTTTCTCTTACCTTCGGTAATCGAAAGTTGTGTACTGTGCTTGTCACACCAGATTTTTGTGTCGACATGTATTTAGTTTCCGACAGTACGGTACATTCGATTTTCAAGATGTAAAATTTATAAGTATGGCAAAGGCCCAAGGGGCTTGGAGTAGTTGGTAGCGTGCCTACCCTCTATACCGAACGTCTCGGGTTCGGATCCCAGGCAGTCCGATAATTTTATTTAAGGCATTTGGATACCAAATGACTTAAATAAAAATGTCTGGACCCCCCAATTGATATATTAAACATACTGATTATCGTAAAAAGTCTTAAATGGCCTCAGTTGCCGAAAAAGACTGTGTGAATGTGAGTGTGAATGAGAAAAAAGTGTGAATGTTTTTAAAAAAAAAAAAAAAAAAGTATGGCAAAATATTTATATTTTGTTACCATGGCAACCATTTCTCCTATCTTTTCTATGTAGTACAGGAGTAAAGTGGTCTTCAGAAGATTGCAATGGCAAAATGAGAATATACATTTGAAAGAAGGATCTAAAAAATAATTGATTTTTTGAATTTTAAAAAAAATCGTTGGAGCAAATTTTGAGAAAATCGAAAAAAACTGAAAAATTGCATCAGTAAAGTACTAGTACTCTTTGGTCGATTTTGTTCAAAAGCTTCGTGTCACGTCCCATGGAGGTGCCTAACTTAAATATAAAATTTCAACCTCCTAGCTCTTTTCGTTCTTGAGATATTTTGTTCACAGACACACACACAGACAGACACACACACAGACAGACCATGTCTCAAAAGCACTTTTTGGATTCAGGGGACCTCAAAACGTGAAGATCCATCAAAATCTCGACATCGAATTTTTGACATGAATCCAATACTTTCTCTCTATATATATATAACATATATACATAGGTAAGAGAAAGTAATAAAATAATTTAGAATATTTTGGGATGAGTTTTTAATTAAAATAATAAATATGAATAAATAAAAAAAATATTTTTATATAAATTTATATTTTTAGTATTAAAAATTTTTGGTTTTATTATTTTATTAAATGTTTGGGGGGGGGGACGAAATACGATTAAATATTTTTAAGGGAGGCGTGTAACATAAAGTTTGAAAACCACTGGCCTAAAGTAAGACTCATTCTAGAAAATTATACTATGTGTAAAAGCCAGTGGCGCAACCAGGATTTGCTCCCGGGGGGGGGGAGAGGTTTCAGGGGGGGCTGATCTCAAATATTTTTCTGATCTCAAATGTTTTTCGCAGAACCGAAGTTTTTTTGCCTTGCGGGGAAATTTTTTCCAGTCCGTAAAAATATTTTACCTTTTTTTTTTAGAGACGCTATATTTTTGCCGCCCCGTGGAACCAAATTTTTCCCCATGTGCCGCCCGCGGAACCAAATTTTTTTTCCATGCGCTGCCCGCGGAACATTTCCTCTTTTGCGGAACCGAAATGATTATATTTTTTTCTTTTCTATTTGTAATATATATATTTTGATTTTTTGAATCTCCTGGGGGGGGGGGGTTAAAACCCTAAACCCCCCCCTGGTTGCGCCTAAGGGAAAACCCAAAGGCGGATCCAGGGAAGTTTTTCAGGGTTTTAATTTTTTTCTGACTAGACGCGAAGCTCGCCGAAGGCAATTAGGATTGTTAATTATTTTATTTATTAATGGATAAGGGTTTGAAAAAATTGAAAAAAATATTTTTTAAATTTATTTTAGCTAAATCGAAGCCAAATAAATAGAGAACATTCAAAAAATAGCGTTGATTATTATTTTGATTAGGGGGGATGAAGGGTTGATTATTTAAGAAAGGCCTTGGAATATTCTAAATCACTTGATGGCATTCTTTTCCAGTTCTAAATAT
Source organism: Euborellia annulipes (assembly GCA_023213315.1). Classification (NCBI taxonomy): domain Eukaryota; kingdom Metazoa; phylum Arthropoda; class Insecta; order Dermaptera; family Anisolabididae; genus Euborellia; species Euborellia annulipes. The sequence continues at coordinate 66,264 of JAKCPI010002856.1, forward strand.
AGTTAGATTATTAAAGTAAAAGGTATTTTTTTTACTTTTAATAAAAAGGGAATTGTTATGTTCATCTTTTTATTCCTATACAAAAAGAGAGACAAATCTCTCGTTCAGTCGAGTCGAGTGCGTGGCCTGCTGGCAGGCGCAGAGCTGCTATGCTCTCTTTTTTTAATTGTGTTTAAAGTGAATCAAAGTGAATAATTAATATAGTGTAACCCACCCTGACCTCACCGTCAACCAGCACACCCTCTTGAGTGTCTTATTAAAGGTAATAAGTATGCATTTTATCGTTGAAAAAAAATGATTGAAACAAATAATTTGACTGCGAAAAACGATTCTTTTGAATATGAAATTAAATATTTTGTATTTCACTAAGGGTAGAGGGAGAATATAAGCTGTTGAAAGGGGGGGGAGGGGGTGTGTAGGTATCATAGAAAAAAAATATATATTAACTTATATAGAGGTAAGAGAAAGTAATAAATAATTCTATGTAAAAATATAATATTTGATTGATTTCTCTTAATACTATCAAGAAGCTACAATTTACCAAAAAATTAATAATATTCTCTTTGAACTGTTCTTTTCTCCCTCTTAATCAATTATTTAAATGGAGGTGTGGTTTTTTCTGTGACCTTCTTTTACTTTTTACATTAAAAATTCATATAGTTGCGACGCCCTCTAAAATACTCGACTTTATTATTTAATATTTTTTCATTCAATTAGTTCAATCTCTACTTTGTCAATGAGTAATAAATAGATCCTTCTGAAGAATGGCGTAGAAACTTTATGAATAATTGAATGAAATGATTAAAAACTCTAACTTGATAAATGTATGTTTAATATTATCTGAACTTATCATACGTTAATCTTAACTACCAAAACACAAATAAATCATTTCTCACATTTTTTTTTTTACTAATCATTAGGATTTATATTTAATATAACAAATTTTTTACTAAAAATAATTAATCATTTTATATTGTATTATTTAAAAATATTTTTGTCGAAATTTTTTTTTTCTAATTAACTTTCTTTCCACTGCTGCTTAAAAATAAACATCTCTTTTGTCAGACCTGTTATGTTTATAAATATAACCTCCTCTGCATTCTTGAAGGCAACTTGCTTTTTGTTCCAGGTTGAAAAAAGAAAGCTCAATTAACAAAACAATCTGACAGTTTACTATAAAAACTCAGAATACGATATTTATTTATACATAATATCAATTCTATAATTACACTCGAATAAAAAGTTTGATTAAAAAAAATAATAATAATTCATTT
>JAKCPI010002858.1:0-49821 GCA_023213315.1 Euborellia annulipes
AAATATTAAAAATAATTGAATTTCAATTAATATTATGATCATTATATTAATTATATTATTTTTTGTTTTATAGGTTATTAATAATTTGGTTTAATTTTGAATTTGAAAAACTATTCAAGATATCGGCCTAACCTATAAACTACGTGTATAGCATTTCTAGTAGAAATTCATCCGACCAAAAGGTTCGTTCACAACGATTATCTTATCATTGAAATTAACTATTTTTAATCACATTGTTTTTTCATTCAAGTAATGCCAATTCTTTTAGAGGTTAATTTATTGTTTGAATATCATATGCTTGCAAAATTTTTTTGGTTTAGCTATTAAGATCAGATGCAGTTAAGAGAAATCACTGATATTGTTGCTATTTTAAATTCCTCCATTTGATATTTTTTATTTATCGAATTTTTGGAATGTCAGCATGTTATTATAAAACAAGATTTAATGAATTTTCTACTAATTATATTATAATAACATTCCTAAAATCAATGAAAATCTTTGTTCACGGTCAACTTCTTTAGACATCGTATTTGATTATTATCTTGTTTTATATTGGATTTTGAAGTTGTTATTTTTTTGATGGATCCGATTTATGAGATCTTTTGTAATACTCTTCTTCCTGATTACTGGATCGTAGATAATCTCGTATTTTCCTAACCTAGGAGAATTTTTTTGGGACAAAACGGAGTTAAGTTACAGCTCCAGATAAATAAAATCCGGAGATGAATTTCGGGCCAATTTATTTGGATTAACGTTATGGGTCAACGTTTCGGAGCCGAAACGACTCTTTCTTCAGGACCATGCAGTGTCAATAAAAACAAATATCCCTCAATTTTGTCATTAAAGTTGTGATTAATCACGCTAGTACACATTCTTCGTTTATCTCCATTGCCTTTAACATGTGTACTAGCGTGATTAATCACAACTGCAATGACAAAATTGAGGCTATTTGTTTTTCTTGACACCGCATGGTCCTGAAGAAGGAGTCGTTTTAGCTCCGAAACGTTGGTAATAAATTGGCCTGAAAATCATCTCCGGATTTTCCATTTTTTCATCCTTCTCACTAATATCCTCCAGGCTGCCCTCTATCTTCATTAATAAAATTTGTATTTTTTTTTTGTCTACTTATAAATCAGTATAAATAAAAAGGCTGTTGCATTCAAACCCACAGCGACGTTTCGTTCGACTATGCGACCATCTTCATGGTTGGGGTTGGTCAATATCAAGTATATTAATTACATTCAGCGCCAGTCCAATTCACTGCATAGCTGCTTAGCCTTTTTATTCATTCTGCAACATATTGATTCATCTATTCCCCTCGCTTACATATAAATCTTGTCTTGATGATGACTGTTATTTTTAATTTGGTTTTGATAAATATTCTTATAAATACAGTCAACTACACAGAGAATAGAATTTGAAATTTATGCTTTTTTTAAGTCTTTTTATAGATGCGTTGGCAATTAAAAAAGATATTATTACTAATAGCATACAATAAAAGAAAATCTATTTATCGAAGCCCCCCCCCTCCCCATCCAGAGGGTGGTATTACTTGTTTTCATCAATCTTGGTGGTAGCCTAGTTTATGCTTAATTAAAATTGAAATTTTTATATAGAAAAACCAACATACAACTTGACATCTCTATATCTATCTTTTCTATCAGTTTGGCACAGTAATTTCCATGATATTTTACTATCATAGAACGTTTCTTTTAAATTGTTTATTCACTGAATTGATAAAACATTTTTTCTTGAGTAAATCAAGGTTGTACTTCCAGCTCTAAGATAATTTTTGATTTTCCCAAGTAAACATTTTGTCTTTTTTTTTTTTTTTTTGAGAAAATCTTTTTAGGTATAAATATTTAACACTTGTACAGTGAGGGACAATATTAAGTCACACCCGTGCGTTTTCTACGTGTGATTATTTCATTGTTTTTACAAAAATACTATATATTTTTTAATGGAAACGTTAATGGTTCCAATAAAGATTTTCATTTTATTTTATAAAGACAATGAAATAATCACATGTAGAAAACGCATGGGTGGGACTTAATATTGTCCCTCACTGTACATCTAAATTATTCAGATTAGTGGCCAATAATATCATTGTGTTATTTTATTTATATTAAATACTAGTCGCAAAGCCCGTCTTCGGCGTTTAAAGGGTCACTGGCATGCGTCCTCTCTCCGTTTTCAACTGCTGCGTAGCCCCGCCCCAGCCCATAGACAGCCAGGAAGCTGGTTCACAGAGCATCTACCTGCCTCTCTAATTTCCTAGCTAACTTGTTGATTTTGTGTTCCCATATTGAAGAAATTTGGTTATAATTAATTTTCCAAAATATTTAGGAGATTCAAATTATTACTACGTTACTCCCTGGTCCATGTACTTACTATATGTGTACTTAATTTCAAATAGATTCATTCAACATTGTTGTTTTCTATAGAACATATACATACATACATACATACATTTTTCCCATTTAATTTTTATATAGCCTTTCGGAAAACAGCTGCCAGGTGAAATTAAAGCTTTATATTTTGTTGCCAACGTTTCGGGTGCTAGTCGCACTCATCCTCAGAGCAAACGTAAATTTTGACAATTTTGCTTGCCCTGATGATGCGTGCGACTAGAACCGAAACGTCGGCTACAAAATATAAAGATTTTTATTTTACATCGCTGTTGTTCCCGGGTAGACTCCCGCCCATTTTAAGTATTAAATATATTATTATTTTGATGAATGTTTCAAGTCTTTGGGCGCACCTCCCCCCCCTGAAGACTGTGATCGTCATGTCACACTCGGTTCTCCCGAGATTACCAGCTGCACGTGTGTTCTTAATCTTATTTTTTTGTCAAGGCAATTAGTTTTTTGTCGACTTTTCTTTTACTTTCCATAATTGATAACATATTTCCGCTACTATTGACAATTCTAAGCTAGAAATTTAATTTTTTGATTGTTTAAAAGGATTCTTCTACTCACACCAAAAGTCATAAAATTGTTCTGTGATGTCACGAAGTCATAAAGGTAGCTTTTAAGAGAGAAAAAAAATGAGTGCAAGAGAGTGAAGGCGTGATAAAACGAGTCCTATATAAGAAATACGTGACTGGGGAGCTTTTTCTAATCAAATAGCAGTTATATAATGACGTCATATCCATCATTGTTATTTACTAATTTCTTGCGCTCTATGGTGAATCATATTTATGATTTAATTGACGCCAGCTGAGTTCTTAGAGATGTTAACAATCGTGGTTTTTAATTCAAATATTATAGTAAATGTATATATTGATTTATGAATAATAAAATAAGAAGATGATTTTGATATGGATAAAAAAGAACTCTTTGTGTATAGGAATTTAAATAGATTTGATTTTGTATTGTATATATTTTCTTTATAAAAAAAAAAAAACACGAAGCAACAAAATACAATATAATCCGCCGCTCAGCTTTGAATTTGTAAAATGGCTTTATATAAAATGACAAAGAGAGATTAAAGAATAATTTCATTTTAAGAGGAGAAAAAAAATACGAAGAAAGGGAGTATTTGCTTGCCTCTTTACGCTAGTAGAGTTTATTAAAATTATTATTATAAATAAATTATAATGGAATAATTAAAGTAGAAATTGCTGCTTTCCTACACATCTCGACTCGATAATATTTAATTAGGGAAGGATAAACAGTAATAATGAATCAGGAAGGCGAAGGAACTTTGCAGCCAGGAGATTAAATAAAAAAATCTGGTGTGACTGGCGCACAGCACACAACTTTCTCTTACCTTCGGTAATCGAATGTTGTGTACTGTGCTTGTCACACCAGATTTTTTGTGTCGACATGTATTTAGTTTCCGACAGTACGGTACATTCGATTTTCAAGATGTAAAATTTATAAGTATGGCAAAATATTTATATTTTGTTACCATGGCAACCATTTCTCCTATCTTTTCTATGGAGAACAAGAGTAAAGTGGTCTTCAGAAGATTTCAATCACAAAATGAGAATATACATTTTAAAGAGCATCTAAAAAATAATTGATTTTTGAATTTAAAAAAAAATCGTTGGAGCAAATTTTGAGAAAATCGAAAAAAACTGAAAAAGTACATCAGTAAAGTACTAGTACTCTTTGGCCGATTTTGATTAAAAGCTTATTTTTCCGGTCCCGGGGGTGTTTAACTTAAATATAAAATTTCAACCTCATAGCTCAATTCCTTCATGCTTAAAATTGAACACACACACACACACACACCCACACACCCACCCACCCACCCACACACAGACAGACCATGTCGCGAAAACCACTTTTTTGGATTCAGGGGACCTCAAAACGTGAAGATCCATCAAAATCTCGACATCGAATTTTTGACATGAATCCAATACTTTCTCTCTATATATATATTACATATATACATAGGTAAGAGAAAGTAAAAATCTTTTAATTTTTATTTGCCGACGTTTTGATTAAAATTCAAAAATTGATTAATTGTTAGATGTTCTTTAAAATGTATAATCTCATTTTGCCCAAAAAATTGTTTGAAGGACACTTTACTCTTGTGCTTCATAGGAATGATAGGAGTAATGGTTGCCATACTAACATAATTGTATTTTGCCATGTTTATAAATTTTGAATTCATATATAAGGTTGTCAAATATCTCCCTTCCGCTTTTTTGTCTTTTGAATTTCGCGGGCTTGACGGCCAGGAAGGTTTTGCTGTGTGTTTGGTGGGATTGGAAGGGAATCATCCACTATGAGCTGCTCCCATATGGCCAGACGCTTAATTCTACCATCTACTGCGAACAACTGGACCGCTTGAAGCAGGCGATCGACCAGAAGCGTCCAGAATTGGCCAAGAGGAAGGCTGTAGTGTTCCACCAGGACAACGCCAGACCACACACTTCGGTGATGACTCGTCAGAAGCTATGGGAGCTCGGATGGGAGGTTTTATTGCATCCACCATATAGCCCAGTCATAGCGCCAAGTGATTACCACCTGTTCCTGTCCATGGCAAACGCCCTTGGTGGTGTAAAGTTGGACTCAAAAGAAGCTTGTGAAAAGTGGCTGTCCGAGTTCTTAGCAAATAAGGAGGGGGTATTATGAAGTTGCCGTCTAGATGGAAACAGATTATCAAACAAAACGGCGCATATTTGAACTAAATCCGATCACTGTAACACTTTTTATAAAGCATTGAATAAAGAGCAAAAAAGCGGAAGGGAGATATTTGACAACCTTATATATCGGCGGAAACTAAATATATCTCGACACAAAAAAAAATCTGGTGTGTTCAGCACAGAACACAACTTTCAATTACCGATGGTAAAAGAAAGTCGTGGGCTGTGCGACCAGTCATACCAGATTTTTTTTTTAAACAGATAACACTTCTAACAGTAAGACATCTCAATGGGTTTACAGTGTATTTTGGGTTCCTAGAAATCTGAAATGTTTACATTATCTTGTAAATTCTGAATTGCTCCAAACATTGAGAGATGCTAATAACTTGGCTTTATTTACCCCTTTAATGTAAATAAATCTTTTTATTTAATTATACTCTACGCAGTGAGTAATTAATAGATGAATAAATTGGCAATAATAGACATGGACCAGGGATCATTAATCTTTCAATATTCTTTTTAAAAATAATTAGATAATAAATTTTCCTAAATGACTATAATAAAATCGATAATTTTTATACATCTCTTGTTCACTCATTCATCAAAATTTATAATTACTATTCATTGGAGGTAAAAGATAAGCCGGTCCTGTCCAAATTATTACTTAATAACAACATTTATAACTTATTTGTTTTAAATACTTCCAGAAATTGTCTGTCAACTGACCCCGAAAAGCCCGACAAAAGCCCAAATAAAAATCTCAAAATCTAATAGGATTTCCAAGTCAAGCATATCCATTTTGAAATAAAATTTTATAACTTACTCTTACCTCAATATATGTTAATATTGTAGAGGGACAAATTTTGGTTTCATGTTAAAAATTCGATGTCGAAATTTTGATGGATATACACGTTTTGAGGTCCCCCTGAATTCAAGATAAATGTTGATGTGGTTTTTGCAGCATGGCCTATCTGTCTGTGTGTCCGTGGGTCTGTGATCAAAATATCCCAAGAATGGGAAGAGCTAGGAGGTTGAAATTTTTTATTTAAGTTAGGCACCCCCTTGGCAAATGACATGAAGCCTTTGACAAAATCGGCCAAAAAGTAGGCCTACTAGTACAGTGAGGACAATATTAAGTCCCACCCATGTTTTTTCTACTTGTGATCATTGTCAATTGTTATTATAAAAGAAATCGAAAATCGTTATTGGAAATTTTCAGGTTTGAACCATGAAGGTTTCCATTGAAAAATATATAATATTTTGCTCTAAAAACAATGAAATAATCTTCAAGTAGAAAATGCACGGGTGGGACTTAATATTGTCCCTCAAAACTGTACATTAGTCATGCACTTTTTCAATTTTTTTTACACAACTATCGATTACCGAAGCTAAGAGAAAGTTGTTTGCTCTGCCACCAGTCACACCAGATTTTTTTCTATATTTTACTTAAGTCCAAAAATGATGAAATATCAAGAACTTAATAGAGAAGAAGTACGAGTAGCCCTGAGCTTTCCCATTTTTCAAAATACTAGTCTCTTTTTTTTGAAACTTTAAATTTCATCTTTTTGGATTTTTAGGCGCCAAGATTTTCAAAAAATAAAATTTTATTCCAAAATTATTGGGAAAAGTTTAATTTTATTTAATAAAAAATTGTATTTGACTAGAAAATGTTATATGAAACGTGTCAAATTAGCAAATTACTTCCAATTAAATCCAAGGAGGGAGGTTGGGGGTTGGTCTTTAAATTATTTTAAAGAATTTTGTTATGTCTCTTATTTTTTCTGTATACCAGAACGTTAATAATAATTACATTTTCAAATCATTAATTAATGGACCTGCAGCATTATTAATCGTCCTGCGGCCAGATGAATTGAAAATCCTCTCGTTAAAGCCACGGTTTATGCTAATTATAACATTTATTAAATTTAAAATAGCAAATCGTATTAATAAATTATTTTCAATTGATGATTGATTAACTGATTTTCCACCTGATCGAAGAAAAACCTCGGTATTGAGAAAATACGAAAAATTAATCTTAAAAATTCATGCGCATATGTGTGTATGTAGTCTATATCTTTTTGAAAATGCAGAAAATAAATCTTAAAATAATGTACATTCGTATTTATATTTGTGTCTAGCTATTATTAAACCTCTGGAACTATTTATCAGATTAGGTTGAAGTTTAGCACAATTATAGTCCTAAGTGGTCGTAAGTAGATATTAAAACGAGGAAGTAATAGGCCCGCAAAGAGCGGTAAAATTTATTATAATTCTAAATGTTGTTATATTTTCATTAACCACGGTTTTCTCAATTTCCTCTATTTTAAATTTAGTTTAAAAGCTTATTTTCACGACTTGGGAGGGTGCCTAACCTAAATACAGAATTCAACCTCGTAGCTCATTTCCTTCATGGTTAAGGGGCATCATGTATATCCGTCAAAATCTCGACATCGAATTTTTGACATGATCGCATTACTTTCTCTCTCTATATATTTCATATATAGGGTAAGAGAAAGTAAAAATGGATTATGTTTGAGGTGATCAAGATATGACATAGAATTACGTAGAACCGTTTGAATTAATTTTTTTAGGTAAAAAAAAACATGGGGGTTACGGATATTCGCACCCGCAACCGTAAATGCGGAACTTTTGCATTGATTTAGACATCCACATCCGCAATCCGGATCTTTTGCGGATGTCGTTATGGGGCAAGTCGAGACACGTAAAGGAAATGGGCAGGGCCTGGCCTGAGTGGCGCATTTTTCTTAAAATTGTTTCAAATTTATACTTCAAACTGATTTAAAAATAAAAATATATAAAAACTAACACTACTTTCACAAATCTTGTACTTTAATTACTAAAGATTTGTTTTTGAAATTTATTTCATTTTTGTTAGGTACTTAAAATTGTTACAAAATTGTACTAAAAATTGATTTTGATATAGCCCCTATAAAAAATTAAAAACTAACATCACTTTCATTTATTTGTGCACTTAAAACTTGTATATCTTAAAAAAATTAAAATCCGCGGATGTTAAAAATTCTGCATCCGCAACAACCCTAAAAAAAACAACACCGAAATGTGGTAGCTGCAAATCTTTCCCATTCCCCTTAATCAGAGCTAATCATATAAATACCAGCTAAGTCGCAATTGCTAATAGCAATAGCGAAAATTGTTTGCAACTTCGTTGCTTATTTATTTAATTACTAAAAATAATGATTGTAGAATTCGAGTACTGATTCATTTACTGTTTCTATAATTGTTATTTGATGGGTTGCTATAATTAAAAAAAAACTAATGACATTTCTAAAGAGGTGCCCAACCACTTGTTTTATTTATTTCCACGTCATTTCCAAAGCTTATCAATATTTTTTTTTTTTTTTTTTTTCAGTTTTGCCCTTTAAACCATCCTCTCTTCTGTAAATGATTGATGTTTTTTTTTTTACACGTGCTATCAGTTGGTGTGTATAATGCAAATTTCCTCTCTCTTTCTTTTCATCTACAATCGGAATTAACTTGTTCTATATATATTTAAATTTAATCTATGAAAAGTTACATATCTGATGTTTCTAAATTCACTCTGAGAGAGTGGAGGGAGAAGTCAGACGTGACTGTTTGATTAAACGAGGAAGTTAATAGAATTTTTTTTTTTTTTAATGTCATAGAATACAGTATGAAATTATATTATTAAATTTCGTTTGTTCTGAATTTTGAATAATAAAATGATAATATTTGCATTGTAATTTATTCGCGATGTCGAGATTTTGAATATGTTTTGAGATCCACTGAATCATAAAAAAAAGTGGTTTTCGCGACATAGTCTGTCTGTCTGTCTTTGAACAAAATATCTCAAGAACGAAAAGAACTAGGAGATTGAAATTTTATATTTATTTAAGTACGGTACCCCCTGGGACGTGACACGAAGTTTTTTGATAAAATCGACCAAAGAGTACTAGTACTTTACTGATGTACTTTTTCAGTTTTTTTTTTCGACTTTCTCAAAATTCGCTCCAACGATTTTGATTAAAATTCAAAAATCAATTATTTTTTAGATCCTCTTTAAAATGTATATTCTCATTGAACTCTTGTCAAGACCACTTTACGCTTGTACTTCATAAGAAAGATAGGAGAAATGGTTGCCATGGTAACAAAATTCTTCCTTTGTCCCCATGACCTCCCCTGCGTCTATATTTTCCCATAATTATAAATTTTACATCTTGAAATTCAAATGTACCATACTGTCGGAAACTAAATATAGGTCGACATGTCGACCTAGATCGACTGTCTTCAGAAAAATCTGGTGTGACAAGCACAGAACACAACTACCTTCGGTAATCGAAAGTTGTGTTCTGTGCGACCATCACACCAGATTTTTAGAAATTATACTTTCAAACTTTTTTTTAACACTCACACTTTTTTCTCACTCACACAGTCTTTTCGGCAACTCAGGCCATATAAGACTTTGACGATATCCGTTATTGATTAATATACATATTTGGGGTCCATTCATTCTTATTTAAGCTATTTCAAAGTACTTTCAAAATAAATATTCTCTTTTACTCAAAATTAGGTTGACCAATTACTCCAACATTCTGATCTTACGACTTTAAAAATGCAACATTTCATTTTAAGACGAGATGGCTATAAAATAAATAAGCGCACCGATATATAGCTATATCTTCATTATGAGAGGTTGGAACGTGTATCTTGAAAGAAGGATTTTACCTTGATTTCATTTACGATCTATAAAAAAAAAAAGGGAAAATCAATGAAAGGGCAATATATACTGTACCTTAGCTAGAAATAGCTTTGAGATCCTATTAGTCACGTTTTATGACATTCAATCCTCTTTTAACGATACACGTACCTGTATATGCTCATATACTGAATACAATAATAGTCTTCTCTAAGTAAATTTAGTGAGGTATTAATTGAAAATCATGTTTACAGTTACAGGCACAGATTAAATTATTTAAGGAAAAAAATATACTGTATTAATAGCAAGCCGCCTAATTTTATAGTACAGTCAAGTTTATTAACCCTCCTGTGGCCAAGAGGCTAGAGGTGTTGACAAATATTGAGAGCTTTAAAGCGCGGGTTCGGATCCCAGGCAGTCCGATGAATTTATATTTAAATCATTTGGATACAAAATAGTATAATTAAATTTGCCTGGACCGCTATATAGATTGTTTTTATTATTAGTTCCGGGATGCCCGAGCTCGGGGACTTTTTTTTTTTTGTTAAAATTGATAAAAACTAAAAAAAAGAACATCAGTAAAGTCTAGTACTCGAATTTTCCCAAAGACAAGACCTAGTGTAATTTCATATTCGTACCGAAAATAGTAGTCTATATTAGGAACCGACCGAATATTCGGTTTCGGCCAGTTTCGGCCACAAATCATGGTTTCGGCCGTAGGTTCGGTTTCGGCCAAAAAGTAGCCGAAACTTTCGGCCGGCCGAAACCAGAGTCTGAAAAAATGGGACGAGACTCGCATGCAAAAAAAAAAAAGTTCAAATGATTTGCACTTGAGAGAGAAAAAAAATTTTGTCTCGCTAAAAAAAAGGTAAAATGATTTTCACGGGAGGGAAAAAAATTCAAAAAAAAAAAAAAAAAAAGGTAAAATGAAAAAAAAAAAAAAATTTATAGGAAATACAAGTTTCTGTTTCGGTTACGGTTTCGGCCGAAACTAAGGTTGAGGCCGAATATTCGGTTTCGGCTGAAAATCTTGTTTCGGTCGGACCTTAGTCTATATATTTAAAATTTGAAAAAAATCGCTAGAGCCGTTTTAATTGATAAAATTTTGTGGCGCGTTTATGATTGAATTCAACCATCTAATGTCGCAGTAGTCTTGGGGTAAAAAAAATAAGTGTTTTCAATAAAAAAAAAAAAATTCGTCATTGTCCGTTTTATATCTTTCGGCCCTTATTTTGACCTTTAAGACTTTGACTATTTTTTTACACTAAATTTCTTTTTAAATCATTGATATGTAACATAAAGGGGAGAAAATAATTTTTTTTTTCTTTTTTGATGCTTAGAAATTAGAATTTTTTGTTATTCTTTCCGAAATTTATTTATTTACCCAACACTGACACAGACTTCAAACCCAACCGGCCTCTAGCCACCAATGAATTACTTTATTTCCTATCTAAAACTCCTCTTCCTGCTAAACATCTAACTCTAGTTCCATCCTGTTTATTTCATCCAACCTATTCTATGCTAGGAAGGAGAGGCCTGGTGTAGTGGCTAGTGTGCTGTCCTGTACCAAGGGACGCGGGTTCGGATCCCAGGCAGTCTTATTTAAGCCATTTGAATATCAAATGACCCCCTAAATCTATCGTAATAAATTAATAAGTATCGTTAGTGTCTTATATGGCCTGAGTTGCCGAGAAGACTGTATGTGTGTGTGAGTGTGAATGGGGAAAAAAAGTAAGGACTCCCCCCACCACCAGCTGAGGGTGTAGCCTACTCCTTTCGAACAACGTATGTTTCCATATTCGTACCGAATTCGTACATCCCTTGCCTAGGACGAGATGTCACTTGGTTAAAAAATTTACAAAGAATTTAATTTAGATTTCTTTTTAACAGCATTAATGAGTATTGTCGTTCTGAGATAAAAGATGGACCATCCAATTTTCTTGGGCTATTAATAAATGTTATAAAAATATTCATTTAATTTAACTTTTATTTGGAAAGTTTCTTCTATGTTCTTTATAAATTGTTTTTTCAACATAGAATTTATTTTATAATAAAACATCACGAACTAATTTCAAAACAAAGCATTTATAATAAAAGCTCTAATAAAATGTTTTTAATTAAAACTTTTAAGTTCAGACAAACAATTATTATATTTTTTTTTTAACCCATTTGCACAGATTTCGTTTCATACTTGACAAGCCTTGGTCTTTTTTTCCTATAATTAATTTAAATATTTGGTGTTGTATATTTAATTTTCTAGAAATAGTATTAGTCTGATCGATTTCCTACTTTTTGAGGTCTGTCTTTTGAAAAATATTATGTACGATCATTTGCAAAGCCTGTACAGTGAGGGTCAATATTAAGTCCCACCCATGCTTTTTCTACTTGTGATTATTTCATTGTTTTTATAAAAGAAAATGAAAATCTTTATTGGAAATTTTCTAGGATTGGTCCATGAAAGTTTCCATTAAAATATATATATATTTTTTTACTTTCTCTTACCTATGTATATATGTAATATATATATAGAGAGAAAGTATTGGTTTCATGTCAAAAATTCGATGTCGAGATTTTGATGGATCTTCACGTTTTGAGGTCCCCTGAATCCAAAAAAAGTGGTTTTCGCGACATGGTCTGTCTGTGGGTGGGTGGGTGGGTGGGTGGGTGGGTGGGTGTGTGTGTCTGTGTTCACTTTTAAGCATGAAGGAATTGAGCTATGAGGCTGAAATTTTATATATAAGTTAAACACCCCCCGGGACCGGAAAAATAAGCTTTTAATCAAAATCGGCCAAAGAGTACTAGTACTTTACTGATGTACTTTTTCAGTTTTTTTCGATTTTCTCAAAATTCGCTCTAACGATTTTGATTAAAATTCAAAAAATCAATTATTTTTTAGATGCTCTTTCAAATGTATATTCTCGTTTTGCCCTCAAAATTGTTCGAAGACCACTTTACTCTAGCACTCCATAGAAAAGATAGGAGAAATGGTTGCCATGGTAACAAAATATAAATATTTTCCCATACTTATAAATTTTACATCTGAATTCAAATATTCCCTACTGCCGGGAACTAAATACATGTCGACACAAAAAATCTGGTGTGACAAGCACAGTGCACAACTTTCGATTACCGAAGGTAAGAGAAAGTTGTGTGCTGTGCGACAGGTCACACCAGATTTTTAACAATGAAATAATCACAAGTAGAAAAAGCACGGATGGGAATTAATATTGAGCCTCACTGTACAGTGAGCGCCACATTCAAGTCCCCACCTGATAGCTTTAGCCTTAAGTATATGGTATAAAATATGGTAAATGGTGAAATAATTTTAAATTTGAAAAGATAAAATCATCTGTTCCAAATTTTACGTTTTACCATTTCGGTCATTAAAATTATTTCACTCTATACCATATACTATACCATATTTTTAAGGGTTTCAGGAGCGACGTCTAAACGTACTTTACAAAAAAACTAGACTATTATAAGGAATTTTTCAATGAGGTTTTTTTAAATGAATTAAATTCATAAGAGGCATCGAGCTATAATTTTTTTAATGACTTGTTAAAAATTTATCGTAATTAATTTTTTTGTTATCAAGCAAATACAAAAAAACAATCTGTCCCATTAATCTTTAATTTTTTTTAAATATTGTTATTATTAATCATATATTAATTAAGAAATTTTTAAAATAAGCTTAGATGATTTATTTAAAAATCAACTGTCAAATTAGTTCAGCATTCTTGCAAAAGATGGCAGGCTAATCTAACAGACAATATAATATTAGCCTATATCTGGCCTATGTTTATATATTTTTATGCTTTTATAAAAGATACATAATATATAATAACATTATAAAGTATTTATTGTTAAAAGTCAATGAAAATCAACCAAATGCATTAAATATTATTAGCTACCATTCTGACATCTCTTGGCAAATTTTTGAATTACTCGATTTTTTGGGCATACTTTTTATGACACGCCACGCCATCTTATCGGGAAAAACATGCGTAACACCTTCGCTCCTGTTCCCCCTAAATAATTTATTCTTCTATATACAGTACGTAGAAGAAAATAATATTTTCTTTTTGTTGTTGGGTACATCAGTTACGTGGTTGGGTTCATTTAAATTCATTTCATTTCCACTTTAATTTCCCATTCGTCCCCTTTCCACAATATCCCTTTGAAATTCAATTAATCTTTTAATCAATCGCTTCCCTTCAATTGTTAGTTATCTCTGTCATCCCTTCATCCCTTCATATTTTTTTTCCTTTTATTCATTAATTAAAAACATTTGGAATTAGGATACTAAAAGAACCTAAGGTTAAAAATTAATTTTTTTTTTTTTTTTTTTTTTGCTACCTATGGTTATAAATTTATTGAAATAAAAACAAAACATATCCGGGGTTATAACAGGAATAGAGAAAATCAAATTAAATAAAGAACAGCTGCGAGTTGAGGCAGCGATTCTATAAACTCAATTTGGGTTTGATTTAAATTCAATGCCCCTGAATAATACAAAAAAAAAAAAACTTCGATTAATATACTTACTACTAGTTGAATAGTAAAGAAATCTTTTGAATTTAGAATAATAATGCCATTGATAAAATTCCAGAATAAAATACATTTTACGTTTCTAACTATAACCTAATACAAAAAAAGTGCTTTTATTTCTTTTCTATAACAATTTAGTTATTCTTGAGGATTCTTGACATTAGAACCAGCGGCGTAACTAGTCTTTGAAGGGGGGGGGCTAAGCTCAACCAGGGCGCCGTTTTTCGTTTGACCTTTTTTTCGTAGGCCATACAAATCTCATTCTACCCTTCTAACTTATTCGAATCTCGTTTGACCTTTTTTTTTTTTTTTCTTTTATTAAAGGTCATTTTCCAAGTTTATTTAGAATATCTTCCAATTTTTGGAAAAACAGCAACCATCTCTCTGTGAATTTTATCAAAAATTTTAAAGATGCAGCAAATACAATAGTATTTCAGGATCTATTGGTCAAAAAATAAAAGAAAAATTCTCTCAAAGAATAAAAGGTTCCCAACATTGGAAATAATATCCACTATTTGACTACTGGGCAAGATTCTGTTTTTTGAAATAGATCCAGAAATTGTACCGATATTTAAATATGCATCACTAACCAGTGTAGATGTTGAACATAGAAAAATATTCTGACAGAAGACATAATTTTTAATGTAATGATAGCATAATTTAGTAAAAGGCACATGTGTAAAGCTTCTTTTTTTAATTCTTAAAAAAAAAAAAAATAATAAACGCCCTTTATTCAAACTACACTTAAAATCAAATATAGCCCTCTAGTATGAAAAATTATTCGACTCAAAAATAATCTGAAATAAAAAAAAAAAAAAAAATTATAAAATTTTTTCTGAGTAACAGACGGGCAGTAACGAACTAACAAGGAGATGGCAAGAATTGCGAAATCGCTTTTTAAATGAGACTTACCTCATTCGATAGGGAGGTTGAGGGTAGAAAAAGTCTAAAAGGGTTTGAGTGAATAGGCCTTAGTTTTCGAGAAAATCGCAGTGAAAGTTTCGCGCCTACGTTAAATGCTTTAAGTATCTAATAGAGCCATTCAAACGAGTGAACCTTCATGGTTGCGCTGGCTAAGCAGTCCGCCTTAGTTTTTGCCTCCGTGGTTGACAAACGGTGAGAGTTCAAATCCCGGCCAAGCAAAGTTTTTTTTTATCGCTATATTTTTTTTTTTTACAGTTTTATTAATTTTATTATTCTGAATTATTTATTATCTGCTCCGGCATTTAAAAAAATGATACAATTTGCTTGGTACGCGTCCAAATTAGCAGATGAACGTGACATATTTTATAACGTCAATCAATTATGTTTTCTTCCCAATATTCATTATATTAAATGTTTTTGTAAAAAAAAATTTTCGTTTATAAAATGTTCGTGGTGTGAGACTAATTTATGTTTCTAATGTTTTTACGTTAATTTTCATCCACAATCTTGCTCAAAAATGTCGACATTTTATAATAAATGAATATAAAAATATATAAAAATGCAAGGTAAAAACATGTGATTTATTTTATTTATGCACGAAAAATAAATAGACACCATTATTTGTTTTGATTGCCTTTCAGAATAATAAAATTAATAAAACTAAAAAAAAAAAAAATATAGCGATAAAAAAAAAATTTGCTTTGCCGTGATTTGAACTCTCGCCGTTTGTCAACCACGGTGGCAAAACATAGAAGGACTGCTAAGCCAGCGCAGCCATGAAGGTTCACACGGGAGAGTGGCTCTATTAGATACTTAAAGCATTTAACACGAGCGCGAAACTTTCACTGCGATTTTCTCGAAAACTAAGGCCTATTCACTCAAACCCTTTTACACTTTTTCTACCCTCAACCTCCCCTATCGAATGAGGTATGTCTCATTTAAAAAGCGATTTCGCAATTCTTGCCATCTCCTTGTAAGAACTTGGAAGTGAAACTTTTTCGCGAATTCTAGTCAAGTGAAGCGAAACATTCTCTAAATCAACATAGAAAAATGTATCAAACACTTTGTGTCGGTTTCATAGATATGACGTTTTGGGATTATTGCCCAACACTGATCACTCATGCGCACTGATTAACTAGAAATTTGCCCTCGGGGGTTGTTGGTGTAGGGGTTAGCGTGCTAACTTCGTTTACTAAAAGTCGCGGGTTCTGATCCCAGGCAGTCCGATGATTTTATTTAAGCCATTTGAATACCAAATCGCTTAAATAGGAATGCCTGGACCCCCTAATAGATATATTAAACATACGAGTTTTAAATGGCCTGAGTTGCCGAAAAGACTGTATGTATGTGTGTGTGAATGAGAAAAAGTGTTTTTTTTTTTATATTAAAAAAAAAAAAAAAAAAAAAAAAAAATTAGAAATTTAACATCTTGTGCAAAATAATCCAACAAAACCAGCACTATTGATTACTGCTGTTTGAAATGATTTTTGGCACTAAATACTTTGCTTGACCTTTTTATTAATTAGCTAAAAATATGATTAGTAAAATCTTAATAGAATTGTCGATAAGCTTCTCTCTAATGGCAAATTACCAATCTAATCAGTCCGATTTAAATGATTACTCACCAATTTGCATTAATTAGGAGTATTAGCCAGGAAGCAATTCAACTCCTTTTCTATAGTGTTCTATACTTCCTACTCTTCAATAGTAGATTACGCTTGTATCGGATTTGTTTACTAGAGGATTTCATGCATCATCCAACCCCCCCCCCCCCCCCACCCCTCTCGCTGTTAGTAGCCATCTATCGATCGTTTTTTGGAATTAATTTCCATCTAGCTATCTGCCCTTCTGCTTGTATGAACTAAATTTCTATTAATAATTACTATTTTTCTTCGTTCTTGTCAAATTTGAAATTTTAATTGAATAAATTGTATTACGTGAAATTTGATGAATAATTAGATGTTGTTTGTGGTTTTTGTCTCACTTAGTTTGATCGCATAATAAAAAAAATACTCTCTTCGCAAATAATTTTTAAACATTGAATTTAAAAATAAAAATTTGGTGTGACTGGCGCACGGCACATAACTTTCTCTTACCATTCTGTAAGAGAAAGTTATGTGCCGTGATGATCACACTAGATTTTTTTGTGTCGAGATATATTTAGTTTCCCATAGCATCTTAGTTTCAAACTTGACCACGCGATTCATAGATGCCGTTGAGCTACGAATGCTTCAACATCAGTAAAGTGTACTTCAAACAATTTTCACGAAAAATTTCACTGATATACTTTTTAAAGAGCATCTCAAAAATAGTTGATTTATGAGTTTTAATCAAAATCGTTGCAGCGAATTTTGACAAACATGTATATCCATCAAAATCTCGACAGCGAATTCTTCACATGATCGCAATACTTTCCCTCTATATATATTTCATATATAGGGTAAGAGAAATAATAATACTTTTTGATGTGAAAGAGTTGTCAACTCAGAGGTAGAGATTTCGTCTATAAATATTTTTTCAAAGCTTCGATGTCACAGTCTATTCAAGCTTTATATCTCTAACAAAGTTTTTTTCCTGCCGCTATCATGACAATACTATAAGCTTATTAATTAGAAAATTATAAATGAGATTTGTAGAATCCGTAATTAAAGGAAATTTTTCCGATACCATCTTCCCTGCCCTGAATATATTGACTACCCAAAAAGAAACCGAGTTCTGTTAAGTATCAAAAGCGGTTTTTTCTTCTATGACCTTGAGTTAAGGTACTTATCCTTGTTTTTCGAGTATTTTTTTTTTTGACTGCTGCAGATATTTCTTTCGAAACTGTCCTAAAAAGTTTACTAATGCTTGATGTAAAATATTTAAAATATCTTCTTTGACTTGGAGAGTTTGTTTAAAATTAACATTTAGAGAGAACTTTTGTTAATTTTTTTTTAAGGCTTTTCGACATTTGAGGCTATTAATTTGATTTTTCTATTTTGAAGTAAAATACTTAAAATATCTTCTGAAGAAATCGAAATGTCACTTTCAAGTAGGCCTGCTCTAAACATTCATTTTTAAACTCGTTTAATGTCCCAATTGGGGATTTAATAGTTAACATTCTTCCATTGACCTAAGATCAAAGAGACAAAATGGTTCCACCTTGTATAATTACGTCGTTAATTTTCAGATTTTTTTCTTCTAATTTATGCTTATTTTTTGAGTTCTTTGTGCAATTTTATATATCTTCTATATCTGTAGGTTAGTTAGAAGAATTATCCAAGCACCTTCCACCTTATGACGTTTGAGTAAAAATCCATATTTTGAGACTTTTTAGTACATTCTTTTTTTGCATACATCCAGACTTTAGTAATAATCTGTTAAAAAAAAAAAAAAAAAATTAATATTCTTACGATTTTTCAATTATTATTAGTATATAGCCCAATGAATTCTCAATTTATTCAATAGGTAGGCCTTCATCTACGTAGTTGATTTATTTGTCATTATACTGTACTATTTAATGATATATATCCTTAAAATCATTCACACAAATTATTTTAATCCAAGCCTGACAGGATGTGGACAGTGAGTCATCTGAGCTATTATAAAAATAATATTAGGTAGCTGACATATTTTAGCCTAGTAAGTAAATAATATCAATTCGAATGCGAGGTATATTTACGTATAAATAATAAACAAAAGTGCTGGTCACAGTGTAATTTACAAACTCTTTACCTAACATTTTGATATTTGCTTAAAACGATCTTTCTAGCTGGGGTTGTATAAATAAATTCATCAAGAGGATTATACTCACATTAAAGAGATTAAACTAAAAAATTTATAAGAGGAGTCGGCCAATAGAGTAGTTTTTGTTGAAATACATTTTTTTATATTCAATTTAAGATAAATTATAATTTTTAGTGTAAGCAAAGGTTTTTTTTTCTTGGAGGGGTTGGGGTATTAGGGAAGTTTCAGTTCATTTCTCTATCCTCTCCCGTTCAAATGAGTAAATTTTAAAAAATAGAGAACATTTTTACTATTTCTAACAAGATTTCTAACCAGCTTTTATATCACTTTTTATTTTTTAATTTCCCGAGGAGGGATAAGAGGGGTAAGAGAGCTTTAAAGTCCTATTTCTGCTCACTACTGCCCTATTAGGAGATTTATTTATCCAGTTACTGGTTGACTTCTTTTCGTTTCACAAATTCCAATCTTCCTTTGTCCCAATCGGCTAATTACGAGCAATCTTGTTGTAGGTTGCAGAGTTAAGAAAATAAAACTAATTTTCTTATTTTTCAGAATCAGGATTTTACTAATCGCTGATTGGACATTTATTTACAGTTTGGGCTTTGGATTAACAAGCATCATGTCTAATATTTATTAGTTTTATTATTTTTTAATGTGATTTTAGTATTCCTTTAGAATTACTTGTCTATAAGTAACCGGAGGTTAGTATAATTTTGAAAAAAAAAAAGAAAAAAAAAAAATTATTGCCCATGTAAAAATGATTAAAAATGATCGAGGGATTCACACGCCCTCAGCAGGTCTGCATAGTGAACCTTTAGGGATACACACGCCCGCACCAGGACCACACAGGGATACACACGCCAGCACCAGGGCCACACAGGGATACACACGCCAGCACCAGAGACACACATTTTTCTTCTGGTCACTTTCGATCTACTGTGTGTACGGGCGTGTGTATCCCTGGGTGTCCCTGGTGCGGGCGTGTAGATCCCTCGATTATTTTTAATCATTTTTACTCGAGTGTTGAAATTTTTCTTATTGGAAGCCTTAATTGAATTTTATAACGGTTTTGATCTTAAATAAATGAAGCTTAATATCCCCTTACGTATACAAGTAATCTCCAAGAATAATAACATCACATCTTAATAATTTCTTGTCTGCTTTTCCTATGCTAAATAAATGATAGCCAACCCAAGACCGAAACAGTAAAAGAATACGTAAACAATCATGAGTAAAAAAAAACGAGAAAGTAAAAATGAGAATTAGTTTTATTTTCTTAACTCTATTATCTACAATACGCTTTCGAGTGATTACTAGTCGAATTCTATATGAACTGTTTCTATGCTTAAATTTATTTATTTAATTCATATTGTATCGGTGGCAACTCGGGGACGTTCCACATGATACCTTGTAGCTACCTACCCATTTTATTTAATAATTTGCCTAGCTAATTAATAAAATTTTAAATTTGAAATTCTTTTTCTTTCATCATAGTTAGAATATTGAATTTCATCCACACTCATATTGTAAACATTAGTATAAAGAATCATCTCTTCAGAAATTTCTTGGGATCCTCGTTTCCTTCCTCATAAAGAGGAAACATTTAATATATTTTTTTAAGCTGTCTTCTACTTAACAACTTCATCCTCTGTACACTAATTGTTTCCTCGATAAAAAGACACATTTCAATTTTTCCCCGAGACAAATATATAAAACAAATTTATTATGAGTTGAAATAATGTAGATAATTTCATTGGTAACATTTCTCTCTGTCTCTCTTCATGGCAATTAATTAAATCAAAGTTATCTCCAGAGAGAGTTATGAGTTGATGACATCCTGTGGCTGACTTCACAACGGAATGCAAATGACATTCAAGCTGTTAAGGAGGTTAATTGGCTGCTGCTGGTGCTTCTATCTATTGTCATCTTATCTCTATCTATTGTCAACGAGAGCTAATTTCCCACTTGATATCGGCTCTATTAATTGTCCATCATACCATTCACTAAATAAAATTCTCTCTCACCTTTTAAATAAAAAATTTGTAACACATTTTTTTTATTTTTAGCAAACTTCTCACATGTCCGATGATTAATTCCTTGAAGGATTCGATTCTCTACCGCTTGAAAGACTGTCATTATAGATAAATGTTTCCTTTTTCGAAAAAACTTCCGTTTAATTTTACTTTCACTTAAGTATAGATTTGAATATATAGAGAAAAAAAAGCATTGCATTCATGTCAAAAATTAGATGGAAATACACGTTTTGAGGCCTCCTGAGTCACAGTTGAGCAGTATTTTGATACTTGATTTAGAAAAATGTATTTAATATTTTATACAATATTTGAATTATATTTAAGTTAGGCACTCCTCTGGCACGTGGCACGAAGCTTTTGAACAAAATCGGTTAAAAAGTACTAGTAGTTTACTGATGTACTTTTTCAGTTTTTTTCGATTTTCTCAAAATTCGTGCCAACGATTTTGTCTAAAATTCGTGCCAACGATTTTGTCTAAAATTCATAAATCAATTATTTTTTAGATGCTCTTTAAAATGTATATTCTCATTTTGCCCTTGAAATCTTTTGAAGCAAACTTTACTCTTGTACTTCATAGGAAAGATAGGAGAAATGGTTGCCATGGAAACAAAATATATTTTCCTCCTCTTATAATTTTTTTTTTTTTTTAACACACACTTTTTTCTCATTCACACTCACACTCACACACACATTTACACAGTCTTTTCGGCAACTCAGGACATATAAGACTTTAACGATATCCGTTATTAATTTAATATACATATATGGGGTCCAGGCATTCTTATTTTAGCCATTTGGTATCCAAATGGCTTAAATAAAATCATCGGACTGCCTTGGGTGCGAACCCGCGATCTTTGGTATACGAGACTAGCACGCTAAACCCTACACCAAGCCCCGAGGGCGTTTATAAATTTTACATCTTGAATTTTAATATCTCGACGGAAACTAAATATATCTCGAAACAAAATACTTTCCCTCTATATATATTTCATATATAGGGTAAGAGAAAGTAAAAATGTCTGGTCGCACAGCACAGCAACTTTCTCTTACTCTTGATGAGAGAAAGTTGTGTTCTGTGCTTTTCACACCAGATTTTTTATATTACCAGATGGGGCCTTCTTAGAGTTTTGCTGTTTTTCATTTAATTAACTTGAATATTACAATACTTAATTATCCTGTTTCTTTTTTACCTAAATTTATTAACTAACTTGTTATCTTTTTTTTTAGTGACCCTCAATTAGTTAACAGTTTTTCTCGTGTATTAATTAATTATATCAATACATCTTAATATTAAAATTATATAGAATCTAAAAACATAATTATTACTCATGCCCCATGGTAATATATTAATATTATTTATTCGAAAACACCTCTATTCATTGAATAATTGATTTTACAATTAGGAAAATATTATTAACGTATATTAACGTAAAAATATTTACCAATTGATTTTTTTTTATTAATTAATTATATAAAATGATACCGATTCATATACTTTGGAAATGATATTTGTTCCTCTGACATTTTAATTATATTATTTTACATAATATAAATATTATTATGTATATTAACTAACTTTCTCTGTTTGACTAAACTTTATGATCCAATGAGTGATGAGTATGATATGAGCATTAAATTTTACCCCGAAATGTCTATCGAAAAGCAAATATTTATTAACTGTCTCCTTGATTTCCTTTTTGCCATGAACGAAATTATATTAAATTTTTATTCAAAGAAGAGAAAATAAATATGAGACTAATTGTATTAAATTATTTGAACGGAAATAAACATAATTCAGTGCAAAAATAAAAACGCCTGTGGGCCATGACATACTGGTCGAGTTTCTGCCTCTTGGGGTCATGGGTTCCCGCCCCGTCTCTAGCGACAAAAATGTATTTCAAATGATTTGGCCTCCGAGGTCGAAAAATGCCTTAAATAAATAAAAATCTGGCGTGACTGTCGGGGCACCAGATTTTTTTTGGGTCGAGATATATTTAGTTTCCGCCGATATATTAGAATTCATGATGTAAAATTTATAAGTATGAGAAAATATTAATATTTATATTTTGTTAACATGGGAACCATTTCTATTTTTCCTATGAAGTACAAAAGTAAAGTGTGCTTCAAACAATTTCGAGAGCAAAATGAGAATATATATTTGAAAGAGCATCTAAAAAATAATTGATTTTTGAATTTTAAACAAAATCGTTGGAGCGAATTTTGAGAAAATCGAAAAAAACTGAAAAAGTACATCAGTAAAGTACTAGTACTCTTTGGCCGATTTTGTTCAAAAGCTTATTTTCACGCCTCAGATGGGTGCCTAACTTAAATATAAAATTTCAACCTCCTAGGTCTTTTCGTTCTTGAGATATTTTATTCACAGACAGACCATGTCGCGAAAACCACTTTTTTGGATTCAGGGGATCTCAAAACATGTATATCCGTCAAAATCTTGATATCAAATTTTCGACATGAATCCAATACTTTCTCTCTATATATATTAACATATATAGATGCAAGAGAAAGTAAAAAAATAAAATGGGAAACCGTATGTATGTATTATATGTTCTATAGAAATCCACAATTTTCAAAGAATCAATTTGAAATTAAGTACACATATAGTACATGGATCAGGAAGTAACATAGTGATAATTTCAATCTCTTAAATATTTTGGAAAATTAATTATAATCAAATTTCTTCAATATGGGAAAAGAGCTAGGAGATTGAAATTTTATATTTAAGTTAGGCACCCCTCTGACACGTGACACGAAGCTTTTGAACAAAATCGTCCAAATAGTACTAGTACTTTACTGATATACGGTTTTTTTTTTTTTTCTCTCGATTTTCTCAAAATTCGCTCCAACGACTTTGATTAAAATTAATAAATCAATTAATTTTAGATGCTTTTTAAAATATATATTTTAATTTTGCTCTCAAAATTGTTTGAAGCACCAATAGATATATTTAAAAATAACGGGTATCGTAAAAAGTCTTAAATGGCCTAAGTTGCTGAAAAGACTGTGTGTGTTTAAAAACAAAATTATTGATTAATACACAGAGAGGTAAGAAATTAGAAATTCAGTAACATAGAAGAACAAAGGGTGGTTGATGGCTTAAGGATCTCACTCTCTTCACAAACTTCACAAACCATTAATCACTTGAGAAAGAACTCGTTAGGTTGTGTTTTCCGGAACAAGTCCTTTCTTGTTTATTCAGAGAAATTGAGGACTAGGGATGATACAAAACAGGTGTTGTTCTGATTAGTAGGAGCCATTTGGTATCAATAGATTTGATTGACTGTCAAATCATCTGACCCAAATCCCATTGGGGAGGTTTGAGTACGTATCAAGATCAGCGAAAACAAACATCTGCTTTAATGCCCTTGTTGGAGACTATTGTAAATTTATTTAGTATAAAACAAATTTATCTATTCTTTGGAAACGTAAGGATATTCCTTATTTCTTATTTTAAATTTTATTATACCGATGGTAACTTCCACCCACTCAATGTTCTGCCTTTCTTGGCAATCCTTCACTTCCACGATTTTGGCTCTATTGTCCAGAAATTTTCGAATAATTTTATTCTTCTTCTTTCTTCGCCTTTATTATTCCCGTGGTGCGGGGTCAGCGGAGAGATTTTTTGCGACTGAAAGAAAATAGAACATGCCGGCCCATTGCACGGTCTGACACCTGTTGAAAATAAAGAAGAAAGGAACAGACATGTAAAGAATAGAAGGACTGCTAGTCCCAGCTTGGGTAGCTCGTGGTCGCCATCCACGTGCCCACAAGATGTGGTCCTCTGAATAATTTTATTAACTGGGAGAAATATAAAAACGTCCTTGAAAATATTTTTTTGATTCGCCTAAAAATTAGGCAACCGAGATTAAAATCAGATTCATTGGTTGTCTAAATTCCAGGGGCTCCAATTTTTTTTAAATATTCACTTAAAAATAATTAAGCCCTACGGGCTTGGTGTAGTTATTAGAATGCTGACCTTCTAAATCAAGGGTCGCGGGTTCGGATCCTAGGCAGTCCGATGATTTTATTTGGATACCAAATGGTTTAAATAAAAATTCCTGGACCCCCAATAGATATATTCATTAACTACGGTTATCGTCAAAGTCTTAAATGGCCTAAGTTGCCGAAAAGACTGTGTGAATGCGTGTGTGAGTGTGAGTGGGAAAAAAGTGTGAGTGTTAAAAACCTGCCTCTACCTTCATATATTATGAAAATTTAAGATTTTTTTTCTAAATAAATATTTATTCGCGGAATAAAAATAAATTTTAATTAGAAAGAATTTTTCGATAGAATGCCAAAAATGAAATGAATTAAAGCTAGAGGGGAAGTAATGGAGAAAAACAAAATCCAATAGATATTATTCATTCCCGAAGGGTTAAAAAAGAGAGTGGGAGGGGGTGAGGGGTGGTTTTTACTACCGTTAGCGTGACGCTCCCCATACAACCCTTATCGACGTTCCATTGCATTGCATCCCACATCCCACCCATAACTCCCTGTTAATTAAACATTACAATCGACAAGCCAACTCCCCCCCCCCCTTTCTCTGTCTCTATTTAACCACGCTCAGTACACATATTTACGGCCAAAAAAAATTATTCTTGATCGTTAGGTTCTCTTTAATCTAATTTATAAACAAAACTGGGTCTAAAATATAATTGCTACTCTTTAATTTAAAAAAACTTTAATATCGAACCAATCAATTTTAATTTTAAGTAGAATGCGTATTTGTTTTAAATTGTGTATTCCTCTAAAATACGGTTGGCACTTTTGGTATTGTAGAGATCTAAGGGGTGTTTTTGGTCTAGGCCAAATTTAAGGGCGTTGAAAACTTATATAAATATATAAGGCCTTTGTTTCCACCGAAACATTTCGGCCAGTACCTTATTGTTTATATATGGACGATGTTATTCATAAAGAAATCAAGCGCCATTATGAACGAAATTGAATAGATGCTCTTTAAATTGTATATTCTCATTTTGCCATTGAAATCTTCTGAAAAACACTGTACTCTTTGTTAAGATTTGGATTGATGTTTTCCCCTACCTTTGGTGGTGGTCGCCGCCAGCCCCGGGATGTCGTTTTCCAAAAAAGGTACTTTTGGTGTGGGTGTCAAAAATCTTCTGCTTTCGAATTTCGAAAATGATAATTTTAAAGGCACGGGCGCACGTCCCATGCGGCGCGCGCCGATCCCCTCTCCCACTCCACAGGAGGGGAACATCATTTCCTTAACATAATCCCCCGGCCATTCGAGAACTCGAATTTTTAAATTCTTAAATAAGTAAGGATGAGGGATAATGATAAGGAAGAGATAAATAAGATAGATATGGCTATACGTATAGGAGATAATTAGACACATATCTCTATATAAAGTCAAAATATCTCAATCAATGCTCAATTCAGCAAGGATTTATAGACAATTAAAAAAAAAGAAAATTTGAATAGATTTAAGGATAAGATTAAAACAGATAGATAGATAAGAAGGAAAGAAAAAAAATAGGTTTTTCTTTAAAGGAAGGCAAATTAAGATTTCGGTAGTGGACATATTTTGGCCACTGGGCGTTTAATTATGCCTCGCTGAGTGCGAAGAGTCACCACTCGCGTGACTCCATCATTGCCGGGATGAGTTTTCTCAACCCGACCGAGCCGCCACTGTGTGGGGGATGAGGGGTCCTTTAGAAGGACAAGATCGCCCAAAGCCACATCGGGCGATGGGGATGCCACTTAAGTTGTTGCTGGAGAGCTTGTGAATATTGGTCTTTCCAACGAGTCCAGAACAACTGGGGTGAGTTAAAACGAATTTTTGATTGTAGGTAGACAACACATTTGGATAGGACTTTTTGAATGAAAGAGAGGATCCAAAATTGTCTGAGAATTAACGATTGTATATAGCGAGGACCAGCATGAAGCGATATAAGATGAAAATGAGTGACTTTTAATCGACTCAAATGGCTTTCTTTGGGAAGTATTATGGGATATTTGGCCATATCGCTAAGAGAGGCATTAACCAGCCGTCCCCCGGCCCTCAAAACTCCCACGGAGTCATGAAAAGGATTTAGTCGTTTTAGAGTTAGACGATTGTTTTTAGATTTTGTATTAAAATAACGAGTTTGCTCATGCCTGGCCCAATAAAACACAGCGTTTTGTAACTCCAAGGATGTGATACATGAACCGAGGCGTTTAAGATTAGGGGTTTTATTGGTTTTAAGATTGTGAAAATAGCGTAGAATAAAGGCAGTTACTCGAATTAGGTGATCAAATGAAGAAAATTTATTTAAAAAATTGTCTTTAAATGAGGTAGTTTGATTTATATGACAGATTAAGAGGGATTTTTTTAATTCAGGAGGATTTTTAATGACTAGGTCGGTAGATATAGGCCAATCAGAAGAAGGCGCATATGCCCAGAGCGGCCCATGCCACCATGAATTATTTGAAATAAGTTCAGAGGGCAAACACCCACGGCTTGCGATATCTGCCATATTATATTCAGAAGGAATATGATTCCACCATTCGAGGGATGTTAGTTCTAATATTTTAACAACTCTATGAGCGACAAAGGAGTTTAAATTATAGGGATCAGTTTTTAGCCAGGCAAGAGTGACAGAAGAATCGGTGAAAGTATAAATTTGGGTAATATGAATATAAGATTGATATAAATTAATTACATGATTTATAAGATTAGATAATAGAAGTGCTCCAAGTAGCTCAAGACGGGGAATAGATAGAGTTTTGATAGGCGAAACTTTTGTCTTTGAGGCTATGAGAGAGACCGAAACGTCACCTTCGGTGTTAATGGAACGAAGATAAACAACAGAGGAGTAGCCTGATATACTCGCATCTGAAAAGCCCATTAGTTGACACTCTACAGCCTGCTGAATGGCAATCATACGGGGAATTTGAATATTCATTAAAAGAGGCATTTCTCGAATAATAGCTTCCCACTTACTAGAGATATGTAACGGTAGGTCAGTATCCCAATCATAGTTATTACGCCAAAGACTTTGAACCAATGATTTACTTAAAAAAGTAACTGGTGAGATAAAACCAGCTGGATCAAAGACCTTGGCTAGATCAGATAAGATGGTTCTTTTTGTGATCGTAGGGTGAGAAGTAAGATTAATTTTAAAAGTAAATGTGTCTTCAAGAGGAAGCCATTTGATTCCTAATAAATTTAAAATTGCCCCAGATTTAGTAAAATCACATGAGCTTTCTCGGTCGTTAACATCTATTTTTTCTAATAAGGATGGATGATTAGCAGCCCATTTATGCAATCGAAATCCTCCTTTACTTAGAAGGGTGATAAATTGTGATTGGGCTTCTAAAGCCCCTTCAAGGGATGAAAAGCCAGCAGCACAATCATCGATATAAGTGTGATTTAAAAGGATGTCCCGTCCAAGAGGATAATCGTCGCCCTCGTCCTGGGCTAATTGTTGACAGGTACGGAGGGCCAGATAAGGACCTGAGGTGGTTCCATAAGCAATGGTGTTAAGTTCATATTCCATCACCTCTTGGGTGGTGAAGTCATACCACAAGATGTGTTGGAATATTCGATCTTCAGGCCTGATAAGAATTTGTCGATACATGTGTTGAGCATCGGCGGTAAAAACAAAGGGGTGAATTCGAAAAACTGTTATGATATCAAATATATTTTTTTGAAGTTTTGGACCAGTATGTAAATAATAATTTAAACTGTGATCGTTAATTGTTTTTGCGGCTGAATTAAAAACTACCCTGACTTTCATCTGCGAGTCAGTTAGTTTGACCACGGGGTGATGAGGGATGAAATGAGCCGGTGAGTTTAAATTGAGAGGTCCGATATAAGACATATGGCCGAGTTTAAGATATTCGTCCATAAAGGCTTTATAATTAAATTTAAGTGAATGATTTTTATTTAATCTTATGATTAGGCGCTTTAAACTGGCGCGGGCTATGTTTAAAGAGTTTTCGAAGGTAGTTGGTACCTCTTTCAACATAAGTGGGACCACATAGCGACCTGAGGGTTCCCGATAGTGCTTATTTTGAAAAATGACTTCACATTCGTCATCGATGGGGTTTTTAATAGGGTTTTCAGGAACTTGTTCTAGTGACCAAAATTTTTCTAAATCAAATTCACATTTAGTTAAAAAGATATTTGATGATTGTAATTTATTATTATTAATATGATTATTATTTCCAATAAAAGTATAACCAAATATTGTTTTAAAAGCTGAAGGATAATTAGATTGTGATTTGATACATGAGTCGGGCATTATATCAGGTAAGATATCTGCCCCGATGAGAAAACTAATTTTCCCTGGGTTACGAAAATGCGGGTCTGCGAGTTTTAAATTTTTAAACTCGGGAGGAAGTTCATCAGATATAAATTCAGAAGGTAGGTCATAAATGATGGAATCAAAAACAATAGCTAACGTTTCGATTATATTTTGATTTTGATCATTGCCTTTTATTCGGACATTACAGACACCTCTGGGAGCGACATGTGTAGCAGAGATGCCAGTGATTTTAAACGGGCATTTTTCTCTAGATAAGTTTAATTCTTGGAGGCAAGAATAGGTAATGCAACAATGGTGAGCTCCACTGTCAATTATTCCTCTAATAGGACGATAATTGCCCTTTGAATCCTCTATGTTTAAAATAACTGTCCCTAAGATAGTAGCCGGTGCGATGGTGCTATCATTCACATGACAAACAGCCGGTGAGATAACGTGAGGTGAAGAGCTGAAGGGGGAAGAGGAGGTAGCTGTCGGAGACGCGCTCTCCTCGGCGCTCCGGTCAATGTGAAGTAAAGTATGATGACTTTTAGATTTGCACCGGGTACATGAGTATTTTGAGGGACAATGGGCGGTTTCGTGTTGTGAGGGATGTAAGCAATTAAGGCAGATTTTAACCCCCTTCAATTTATCCCATCGTTGTTGGGGGGTGAGTGAACGAAAAAGTGGGCATTTATATATTGAATGACCCGATTGAGTGCAGATAAGGCAGGCCCATGGCTGCGATCCAGCAATAGTTACACTTCGAGTTTTTATAGGTGATCGAGGGGTAGTCGAAGATTTTATAGGCCTTTCCAATAAATTCACATTAGCTAGGTGTTTTGAATAATTTGATAAAAATGTTAAAAGCTCTTTTAATTGTGGAGGGTCTTTAGAAACTCGAGAAATTTCAAATTGCTTTTTTGCTGACGTATGAAGAGCCCTATATGCTAATTGAAAAAGTACAACCTCTCCTAAATTTTCGATTTTTAAATTTAAAAGAGATTTATAATTTTCTGATAAGATATCTGTGAAGGTCTGTAAAGATTCAAAATGGTCATTTGTGATAGGTTTTATATTAATAATTTTATTTAAGTGAAATGACACTAATCTCCTTTGATCTTGATATCTATCAACTAGTTTATCAAAGGCGATTTGATAATTTGAATCTGTGATTGGAATGTCCTTGATAAGTATTAAGGCTGAATCACGAAGGGCGCTAACTAAATAGTGAAATTTCGTTACATTTGAAAATTGGGAATTGTTATGAATTAAATTGAGAAATTGATGATAAAATTCACTCCATTCATCAGGGTGACCGTTAAAATGTTTGATTGCCATTTTAGGAAAATGAAATGATAGGGGTTGATTAGATGGCCCTGGGATGGGGGCATCTGAGGTTGTGAGTAATTCATCTTTCATTTCAAAATACATTTTCTCAATGCTTTTCATCTTCAATTTAGATTTTTCATAATATTTTTCGGTGTCTTCCTTGGTGCATGTAATTTCAAGAATTTTACTATGAGATTCCCTAAGAAGAGATAACAATTGGTCCAGATATGAAACGCGATTTTTGATAATTTGTAAATTTTTCGGTGTTGTTTCACGTGATAGAAATAAGGCATAATGTTCATTAAATGTTTCCAGAATTTCATCGATTTTAAGAGAATGAGAAAAAATAACTTTTAATTCCTGATTAGTAAAAGCCATTTTTTGTGAATTGTATATTTAAATAAATATTAATTAAGGTGAACTTATTTTAAAATAGATCGATATAATAGAATTCTTTGAAAAGATAAGACCAAGGCATGAAGGTAAAATTAATTTAAAATTGAATTTTTATAATTTATAAATGTAAATTCCAAGAATGGGACTTTAATCGAATTAAATTAAGATGAAAAACGGCGATAGGTGAAAATGTATCAAGATGAGGATTAATGAGAAGAGATTTGAGATAAAAAGATAATGAGTACCTTATTGAAAAGATATATTGAATATATAGAAAAGATAATTATTAACGATATATTAAGTGATATATCATTAAAGATAGTTTTATTAAAGATTGATTTGATTGAGATATTTTGTAGTATGATATTTTATAAAATAGATAGATTATTTTATAAAAGTGATTGAGATATTTTGTAGTTTGATATTTTATAAAATAGATAGATTATTCCATAAAATAGATAGATTATTTTATAAAAGAGATAGATTATAAATGATAATTGATATAAGATAGATATTTTGGGTGCTGGGGCTGATAAAATGATAAGAGATTGATAGGATATTTAGATAGATTAAATCCGTGCTGGATTTGATAAATAAATCCGGATGCAGGATTTGATAAAGATAGATAAAGATAAGGGATAAAAAGATTATAAAGATAGGGGATGATTTTAGGATTCGCTGGAGATAAGATAGATAAAAATTCGGCTCGCTATGACCAGAACAAATGGACTGTATGTTAAGAATTGGATTGATGTTTTCCCCTACCTTTGGTGGTGGTCGCCGCCAGCCCCGGGATGTCGTTTTCCAAAAAGATACTCTAGGTGTGGGTGTCAAAAATCTTCTGCTTTCAAATTTCGAAAAATGATAATTTTAAAGGCACGGGCGCACGTCCCATGCGGCGCGCGCCGATCCCCTCTCCCACTCCACAGGAGGGGAACATCATTTCCTTAACACTCTTGTACTTGATAGGAAAGATAGGAGAAAGGGTTGCCTTGGTAACAAAATATAAATATTCTCCCATGTTTATACATTTTACATCTTGAATTCAAATGTACTGTAGCTCTCAGGCTTGGCGTAGTTGGTAGCGCGTCTGTCTTGTATACCAAGGGTCGAGGGTTCGGATCTCAGGCAGTATTTAAGCCATTTGGATACCCAATAGATATTTTTACAAATAACGAGTATCGCTTAAAGTCTTAAATGGCCTAAGTTGCCGAAAAGACTATGTGTATGGGAAAAAAGTGAGTGTTAAAAAAAATACTTTCTCTCTCTATATATTCACATAATAAAAGTAAAATGTACTGTACTGTCGGAAACTAAATATATCTCGACACAAAAAAATCTGATGGGACAAGCACAGAATACAACATTCGATTACTGAAGGTAATAGAAAGTTGTGTGCTGTGTGACCAGTCACTCCAGATTTTTTAAATGCAGTCTCGTTATTTTTTCCATTGCGTGTCATTCAATAGCATGCTGTTATTTTATTTCAATTTTATTCGAATAAAAGGTCAATATTATTATTATTATCACATTTGAATCGTTTTGTTTTCTTGTTTGCGCTAAACAAATAACAAAAAAAGCGGTAAAAAGGTGTTATCAAAGGAGGCTTAATGCTAATCGTATCTTCAGCTTTAAGTCAATTGATTCTAAATGCTATTTAGGCCTTATTAGGTCAATTGGGAAGAAATAGACGGGGATAGAGAGATAATACAAAGTGGGAGCTGAGGAGTGGGGGGGGGGGGCGAGGATATCATCATCCATTTACAACACCAGACGATATCGATTTAGATACACTCTCCCCACACTCCCTTTAAATTCCAACAACATCGGAGCCAACCAATGGCGACAAACCCATAAGCCACCATGCTGGAACCATGAAATAACAATAATTAATTTTTAGATTTTAAACAGATAATAATATTACTATTGATTGTCGAGAATAATTTTTTAGGATTTAATAACGTTGAGGCACGTATTAATCTTATGTATTTGGTTTATCTTTATCGTCCTAAAGATAGTTCGGGTCACGAACGTGCATAAAATTTCAGGCGGTACAAAATACAATTACATTGATTCAAGATCTATCTATATAAAGGCCAATAATTCCCTAATGTCTGTCTGTCAGGTCCTATTTGGACAACTTGCAGTTGGAATTTAGAAACCAAATTTTAAATCAATTAAATCAGTGGCTGTTGGTTGTAAGTAAAGAATGACGAACAAGAGCAGCCCAAATTAATAAGCCTTCAATTGTTTACAGTCCAGCGAGACGTTTCGGGAAAACTTTATTCTCCCATCTCCAGTCTTTTTTAAATTGTGGCATATAATCTATATATAATAATTGCAGAGTGTCCGTCTGTCTGTAAAATGTGAAGACTATGAACTAAAAAGAGTGATAAAATCCATATACCATTATACTGTGGACATCTAAAAAACTAAATCTCATTGTAATTAATATGTAGAAACTATTATATATATTGTTATTATTGTTGTGTGTTGTGTTGTAATATTGTATATTAATTTAAAACAAAAAAATCTGGTGTGACTGGCGCACAGCACACAACTTTCTCTTACCTTCGGTAATCGAAAGTTGTGTTCTGTGCTTGTCACACCAGATTTTTCGTGTCGAAATATATTTAGTTACCGACAGTACGGAACATATGAATTCAGATGTAAAATTTATAAGTATGGGAAAATATTTATATTTTGTTACCATGGCAACCATTTCTCCTATCTTCCCTATGAGATACAAGAGTAAAGTGGTCTTCAGAAGATTTCAATCGCAAAATGAGAATATACATTTTAAAGAGAATCTAAAAATTAATTGACTTTTGAATTTTTAAAAAAATCGTTGGAGCAAATTTTGAGAAATTTGAAAAAAACTGAAAAAGTACATCAGTAAAGTACTAGTAATCTTTGGCCGATTTTGATTAAAAGCTTATTTTTCCGGTCCCGGGGGGTGTTTAAGTTAAATATAGAATTTCAACCTCGTAGCTCAATTCCTTCATGCTTAAAATTAAACACACACCCACCCACCCACCCACCCACACACCCACAGACAGACCATGTCGCGAAAACCACTTTTTTGGATTCAGGGGACCTCAAAACGTGAAGATCCATCAAAATCTTGACATCGAATTTTTGACATGAATCCAATACTTTCTCTCTATATATATATTACATATATACATAGGTAAGAGAAAGTAAAAGGAATATTTTTATATTTTGAACAATTCTCTTTGCAGATAAACGGAAAGTTTCGCAAAGAGAGTTTGTTTTTATTAAATAGAATTGTAAATAAATATTGTATCAGGAATTCAGACAATAAATTAAATTGAATTGAATTGTATGTCTGTCTGTCTGTCTGTCTGTCCTTCTGATACGCTCTGTTTGACCAACTTCCCGTTGGAATTTTGAAACGAAATTATAGAGGACGTTATGGAGAATGCCAGAAAAATACTCGGGTCATGAAATTCCTATAACTTTTTGAGTTATTAATTCCTAAAGTTACGATTTCTCCCATAGGAACTGTATAGAGAAATATTTAAGTATTCTTTGCAGTTCCTGGCTGCCATCCTAATCATATTTGTTAAAAAAAACGTATTTTTTCCGACTGCAGAGAACATAAAGAGTTTACAATTAATTAATGATAGTTGTAAATAATTAAGAGATTGCTGCCGGAGTTGCACAGCCTTATTCATCGAAGCCACCACTTGCTGCTTTACAAATTACAATCCAATATTTTTTCCCATTTTTATTTCTTATACAATCCTTCATCAGTGTGCCGTGAAGTGCCAGAAATTTATAAACTGTCGAACCATAATTAATAAATCTTGGGATTCTCTTGCTCTTGTTAAACTCTCACAAAATCATAATCTCTTGAACACTCGTCCCTTCTTGGCCAAGGGCTCATCTGTAAGTTCAAAGGATCTGCTCCCTTCATAGTGGAAATGCTGCCGACAGGTCGATACGTGGAGAGAGAGGAACGAACGCAAAGGAATTCCGGGGACAATGATGTCCATTTTTATTGCCCATAGACATTGAACAACTCTAACAAAACACTTGAAACGTTGAGGATCTATTGAAATATTCAGTGTATAATTGGAAATGTTGCCAAAGTATTCACTATGAAATCTTATCAGACTCATTATTAAAGGTACTTGATACAAGTATGCGAAGTACTGAATTCTCACTTCTCTTTTCGTTCTATGGAGATTCAAAGGAATCGATTATTCCTAGAATTCATAGTATAATGATGATAATGATAATTAAACAAATGAGGGAGGAGGAAGCAAACATTTACGTCACCAAGATTATGAATAATAAATAAATATTTTTAAAATATAAATACTTTAATTGCTTTCGGCTGTCTTGTTCCTCTCATTGTTAATTATATGTTCAGCCACCACTCCTGGAAATTAAAAGTTAGTTTTCGAGAAAAAAATACCTCAAAACGTGTATATCCATCGAAATCTCGACATCGAACTTTTGACATGAATATATACCAATACTTTCTTCAGTATTCGCCGGAACTGGGGGGGGGGCAAGTGTTCATTGCCCCACCTCCTGGCATCTTATAGGGAGGGGGCAGAGGGGGGCAATATGTGCCGAATATTAATTTTATTAAAATTGTGATTTTATTTAAAATTTTTAAAGCTTTATAGTAGATTTGTTTTTGTTTTTTGTTTTATACTATTTGAACATATTAAATTATTTTCAATCAAATTCGTTCCGGCGCCCCTGACTTTCTCTCCATATATATTAACATATTTATAGAGGTAAGAGAAAGTAATATAGTTTTTGGAATTTTTGGTGATTTCTTTGTTCTCAAAAACTAATCGTTTAACAATTTTGCATACATAAGAAAGCATAGAAAAGACCTGATAATTGAAATAATATAAATTTCATTTAGATTGAATTGATTTGATCATCATTTCTACAATAAAGCCACTTCATCATCGGTGTTGTTTTCAAAAACACATCCCCCCTCCCCTTCTCGTTTATCTAAGTGGAGAGATAAAATTAATTATTATACACATGATGATATCAATAATAGACACGAAGAGATAACAGCTGAGTAATTAAAAGCATTCAAATGTATAAAACAGAGAAAAATTAAACAAATTTTATTTGGAAGAACAAAAAAGTACTTTAAAATTTTTATTTAATTAAGATTGAATGAGATAAGAGAAAAGAACATTAAATTCGAATGAATAATTTAACAGGAATCTACCGTCATCATTTTTTTTTTTCATTAATTAATTATTTAAAGTAGAAAGAAGAATTAAGCAAGAAGATTTATTTAAACTTCGTTAAGTTTTCGACAAAAAAAGAGAGAATTTATACATTCATATGTAATAGGTGTATTCAGTTAAAATAATCATGATTCCACTTTTAATTCGAGTCAAGATTACGAAAGCTGATAATATCATAATAGAGATAATTCTAATTGAATTTTCTTCACCTCAATTAATGATATTATCTCCCTCTCCCCCCCCCACCCCTTATAAGATTTGCTTATGCCTGCATTTAATAATCTGGTTTATAGCATTTAATCCGGTGGAAACATAATATATACAAATACTCTTTTTGATTACTTCACTATGTAGGTACTTAATTTTGTTGCAATTATTCAAAAAAATATTTTTTATTATTTTAATAAATCTATATATAATAATAGCGGAGTGTCCGTCTGTCACGCTCTGTTTGACCAACTTCCCGTTGGAATTTTGAAACGAAATTTTGCAGTCTTATAGAGGACGTTATGGAGAGTCCCGGAAAAAACTCAGGTCCTGAAATTCCTATAACTTTTTGAGTTATTAATTCCTAAAGTTAGAAATTCTCCCTTAGGAAATGTTAGGGAACTATTTTAGTATTCTTTGCAGTTGTGTATTCTATGAATGTAAACAATTCTTCAAGCAGGCACTGGATTGGAATACGTAGTAATAATAAGCCCTCGGGGCTTGGCGTAGAGGTTAGCGTGCTAACCTCGTACACCAAACGTCGCGGGTTCTGACCCCAGGCAGTCCGATGATTTTATTTAAGCCACTTAAATAAGAATGCCTGGACCCCAAATAAATATATATTATATAAATACGAGTATCGTTTAAAGTCTTAAATGGCCTAAGTTGCCGAAAAGACTGTGTGTGTGTGTGTGTGTGAATGGGAAAAAGGTGTGTGTTTAAAAAAAAAAAAAAAAATAGTTTTTAAAAATTGTTTAATTAAATTTTATTTACACATAGACGTCTAGTAATAATATTGGGTATAGGTGACTTTGCAGTCAAGGAATTAAATAAAAAACTTTTATTTAATTAATTAATCGTCAACGTTTCGGTCGCAAGTCACGACCTTCCTCAGGACGACATTGTAATAAGTTACTCACTCTTAGTACATATATCCCATTTGAATATTGTATAAATTTACAATGAAAATTAAATATAATACTGTCAACTTTGTATTCTAACAATTAATCGTCCTGAGGAAGGTCGTGACTTGCGACCGAAACGTCGACGATTAATAATTAAATAAAAAGTTTTTTATTTAATTCCTTGGCTGCAAAGTCTCCTATACCCAATTCAAAGTCTACAGCCACTTCTCACCACTAATAGTAATAATAATTTTCTTTTCATAATTAAGAAAAGGCGATGGTCCGCCGCAAGCGGGCGGGGTTCCAGGGGGCGTATCCCCCCTGGCTAGACGAGGAAGGCGGGCGTGCCGGCTAGTATGTTTATAAATTACTAATGAACTTTTTTTTTTTCCTTAAATTTAATATTGTGGGACTTCGTCGCCGGTATTTCCCGGGCCTAAATGTGTTTGCAGTCCAGCCCTGGTGGAATAGTAAATGCGCTGGAGAAGCGTTGACAGAGAGGGAAGGGAGCCAAACTATAGAGATGTTTTCTAATAATTTGCATTATTTAGTTAACTGTACGCTCCTGAAAAAATTATTTATTTAATCAATTACGTCCATTTGAGAATACGAACGCTCGATCATTGTTTTGTCAGATAATATAAACACGATAGACCAAAAAAAAAATTCTTTAGTCTTAAATGAATTTGAATGTAACATTATTTAAAATAAACATCGATTGTTTTTTATGTCTCTATTTTTTTTTGTTTTCGTTGTATAGAGTGTGAAAACAACAAGTAATATCTGTCAAATTCATGTTTGAGTCATTGTAATTGGATATTTCGTTGTAAAATGCAAACATTTGATCGTGAAATGGTAAATTTAATTAAGTATGCTGATGTGTGCTGTTTGTTCTCTCTCTCGCTCTCTCGCTCTCTCTTCTCCTTAAATTTGATGATGTGTGTGACAATTTGACATTGATCGGCTTTGAATTGAAGAGAGAGAGAGAGAGAGAGGGAATGTCAAATCGATCTCTTTCAAGTGGAAATTTATACTGATATTTTTTTCATTATATAAGTAAACTTACCTGTCAAAATTGGTAGAGTAAGTAAGAAAGTGAGAGAAAAAGAAAAGAAACCACCTCGATATTTTGTTATTCCAATTGTCTTGTGTATTAATCGTCAAAAAATCACGTTTTAATCGTTTCTGAGTCCAAAAAAATATTGTGTGTGTGTTTGAAAACGATATCTTAAAAATTTGGTGTGAAAAACACTGATCATTTCTCTTACCTTCGTTTTTTCAAACTTGTGTTGTATGTTTTTCTAGTTTCCGGCAGTACATTATAATTCAAGATGTAAAAAATCTGGTGTGACTGGCGCACAGCACTCAACGTTCTCTTACCTTCGGTAATCGAAAGTTGTGTTCTGTGCTGGTACACCAGCGTGTCGACATATATCAGTGGCGGATCCAGAGGTGTTTCTCTCGGGGGCCCCCTGGGGGTAATCTGGAGTGACTGGTCGCCCAACACACATTTTTTTCTTAATTTCGGTAATTTAAAGACGCATTCTGTACTTGTTTGCCAGAATATAAATATAAATCAAATTTTTAAGTATTAATTTTCAAAATTTTACATTAAAAATACATTTTTTTTTCGAAAAAAAGTATTTTTTTTTAAATCTCAGGAGGGTAATTACCGCCCTTTACCCCCCCCCTTGTATCCGTCCTTGACATATATTTAGTTTCCGAAAGTACGGAATTTCAAGATGTAAAAATCTGGTGTGACTGGCGCACAGCACACAACTTTCTCTTACCTTCGGTAATCGAAAGTTGTGCACTGTGCTTGTCACACCAGATTTTTTGTGTCGACATGTATTTAGTTTCCGACAGTATGGTACATTCGATTTTCAAGATGTAAAATTTATAAGTATGGCAAAATGTTTATATTTTGTTACCATGGCAACCATTTCTCCTATCTTTTCTATGGAGTACAAGAGTAAAGTGGTCTTCAGAAGATTTCAATCACAAAATGAGAATATACATTTTAAAGAGAATCTAAAAAATAATTGATTTTTGAATTTTAAAAAAAATCGTTGGAGCAAATTTTGAGAAAATCGAAAAAAACTGAAAAAGTGAATCAGTAAAGTACTAGTACTTTTTGGTCGATTTTGTTCAAAAGCTTCGTGTCACGTCCCATGGGGGTGCCTAGCTTAAATATAAAATTTCAACTTCCTAGGTCTTTTCGTTCTTGAGATATCTTGTTCACAGACACACAGACAGACAGACACACAGACACACAGACACACAGACAGACAGACCATGTCGCGAAAACCACTTTTTTGGATTCAGGAGACCTCAAAACGTGAAGATCCATCAAAATCTCGACATCGAATTTTTGACATGAATCCAATACTTTCTCTCTATATATATATTACATATATACATAGGTAAGAGAAAGTAAAATGTAAATTATAAGTATGGGAAAATATTTATATTTTGTTACCAAGGCAACCATTTCTCCTATGTTTTCTATGGAGTAAAAGAGTAAAATGGTCTTCTGAATATTTCAATGCCAAAATGAGAATATATATTTTAA
Organism: Euborellia annulipes; assembly: GCA_023213315.1. Classification (NCBI taxonomy): domain Eukaryota; kingdom Metazoa; phylum Arthropoda; class Insecta; order Dermaptera; family Anisolabididae; genus Euborellia; species Euborellia annulipes. The sequence goes on from JAKCPI010002858.1 coordinate 39,954, forward strand.
AGAGCATTTAAAAAATAATTGATTTTTGAATTTTAATTAAAATCGTTGGAGAGAATTTTGAGAAAATGAAAAAGTACTAGTACTCTTTGGCCGATTTTGTTTAAAAGCTTATTTTCACGCTCTAGGGGGTAGAAAACTTAAATATAAAATTTCAAGCTCCTAGCTCTTTTCGTTCTTGAGATATTTTGTTCACAGACAGACTCACACACACACACACACAGACAGACACACAGACACACACACAGACAGACCATGTCGCGAAAACCACTTTTTTGGATTCAGGGGACCTCAAAAAGTGTATATCCATCAAAATCTCGACATTGAGTTTTTGACATTAATCCAATACTTTCTCTCCCTATATATTAACATATATATAGAGGTAGGAGAAAGTAAAAAACTTTATATTATTTCGCCAACGTTTCGGGAATTCATCGCTCCCATCGTCGACGAAATAATATAAGGGCGTTTTATTTCTGCTAGCTGTTTCGCTCAGAGCAGCTTACAGTAGCGTAGCGAGCTTAACTCGCGCCCGGAGCACAATGCCTTTTTAGCGCCCCCCCCCTCTATTCGAAAATCATATAATATTACTAGGGTATTTGTAAAATATACTCCCAAATTAATAAATAAATAAAGTAAAATAAATAGTCATGGGCTCAAGCTAGGCTTTAAATTTGAGACAAAATTAACAAGCAATTTGGCGCCCCTTTGTGAGTAGCGCCCGGGGCATGATCCCCCCATGCACCCCTCGCTACGCGACTGGTTCCTTATTCAATCATCGCCACAGCCATTTCTATTCTTTATTGAATAGATAATCTAATTTTTTCTTGATTCGAAATTTTTTGGCTTTGTTAAATTTGCTCGAATTTTGAAAATTATTATAATTTAATTATACATTTGGTTTGTTTCTAACAACTTCTCTTTTTTAAAACGCATCATATGAAAAAATGCATCTATAGTTTTTTTCTTATATTTATTAAATTTACACTGCTGACATTTCGGTTTTTTATTTGAACCATCTTCAGATTTGACAAAAGTATAAGAATATGTCATAGTCAATTTTATTTCAAATAATGTATACAATCGACTATGATACATTCATAAAGACCTTTTGCCAGCTTTGAAGATGGTTCAAACAAAGAACCGAAGCGTCGGCTATGTAAATTGAATATATAAAGAAAACAAGTCCATAACAAAAAAATCTGGTGTGACTGGCGCACAGCACACAACTTTCTCTTACCTTCGGTAATCGAAAGTTGTGTACTGTGCTTGTCACACCAGATTTTTTGTGTCGACATGTATTTAGTTTCCGACAGTAGGGTACAATTGAATTCAAGATGTAAAATTTATAAGTATGGGAAAATATTTATATTTTGATACCATGGCAACCATTTCTCCTATCTTTTCTATGGAGTACAAGAGTAAAGTGGTCTTCAGAAGATTTCAATCACAAAATGAGAATATACATTTTATAGAGAATCTAAAAAATAATTGATTTTTGAATTTTAAAAAAAATCGTTGGAGCAAATTTTGAGAAAATCGAAAAAAACTGAAAAAGTGAATCAGTAAATTACTAGTATTCTCTGGCCGATTTTGTTCAAAAGCTTCGTGTCACGTCCCATGGGGGTGCCTAACTTAAATATAAAATTTCAACTTCCTAGCTCTTTTCGTTCTTGAGATATTTTGTTCACAGACACACACACACACACACACACACACACACACACACACACAGACAGACAGACAGACCATGTCGCGAAAACCACTTTTTTGGATTCAGGGGACCTCAAAACGTGAAGATCCATCAAAATCTCGACATCGAATTTTTGACATGAATCCAATACTTTCTCTCTATATATATATTACATATATACATAGGTAAGAGAAAGTAAAAAACTATAACTGCGTTGCACAAGAGGCATTTGAGTTTTTTTTTCCTTTCAGACCGAAATTTTAAACCTAATCCCATTTATCTTTGTATTTTCATATAAATTACATCAAATGTAATTTATTTATTTATTACTTATCCATTTTCTCTGTCTTTATTTCTTCTCTTCACCCTCGCCCTGTAAATTATCCTTTAATCCCTTTGGGGTGACTTAGAGGTTAGCTTTGCCTTTGGGTTTAATTAATATCTATAGGTTTAAATAGGCGGAACAGAGAAGCCAATCAGGAGCTAGAATTATAAACCATAGGTAGATACTCTCCCCCCCCTCCCTCCCCCCCCCATACCAAACCTATCTACCTTCCTTCTCTCAATGCTATTCGATTATTATTATTACTCCTCATCATTCGTCACAAATTCATTCAAATTTAATTTAAATTCAATTGGGCTTGTTCGGACGTTAAGGCACTTATATACCAGTATATATTAAAAGCTAATTTTTACTTTCTCTTACTCTATATATGAAATACCGGTATATAAAGTATTGCGATCATGTCAAAAATTCGATGTCGAGATTTTGATGGATATACATGTTTTTGAGGTGCCTTGGGTCCAAAAAAGTGGGTCCCGCAAATTGGTCTGCCTGTCTGTGTTTAACGATTTTTAGCATGAATGAATTGAGCTACCGGATTGAAATTTTATATTTAAGTTAGGTACCCAACCGGACACTCAAAATAAGCCTTTGAACAAAATCGGCCATAAACTCCAAGCACTTTACTGATGTGTTTTTTTCAGTTTTTTTTTTTTTTTTTTTTTTTTTTTCGATTTTCTCAAAATTTCCTCCACCAAAATTGCTTAAAATTCCATAAATCAATTATGTTTTATATGCTCTTTAAAAAGTATATCAGTGAAATTTTTCGTGGAAATTGTTTGAAGTACACTTTACTGATGTAGTAGGCCTATTTCAAATTTTTCAAATTCACTTTCCGGCACTTCCTTCCATAGAGCCAATGTTAAATCCCCATATGGGGATTTGCATGTTAATTTCGATTCAAAAGGGGGTCCTAAGAAATGCAAGTTCTCAATTTGACTAAGGTGCTTTGGGAAAATATATCTCGTCATAAATAAATAAATAAATAATTTAAATTCTATTATGACTTACGGGATTCTATCCGAACAGGGAAGAGGTGATTCTACCCTTACTGCATCCTTACAGTCACTAGATCATAGAAGAAGAGTATCTGCACTATCTCTCTTCTACAGGTATTACCATGGTCAATGCTCTGCCGAATTAAAATCAATTATCCCACCCAATGCAACATATTCACGGAACACAAGAGAGGCATCTTCCCAGCATCCCTATGCTGTTCAGATCACGACTAACAGAACAAAACAATTTCATTCTTCCTTTGTCCCCATGACCTCCCGTGATTGGAACAAGCTCCCTGCGTCTATCTTCCCCCAAAACCTACAATCTTCAGACTTTCAAGTCTAACCTCAACAGAGCATCTTCTCAGTTCCCGCAGTTGAGTTTCCCCTTTATGCTTCTCCTTTTGTTTTTATTTTCTTCCTGGCTGCATGTGACTATTGGTCATTATAGGTCTTCGGACCTTATGCACCCATTCCAAAAAAAAAAAAAAAAAAAAAAAAGAACAACCTTTAAATTATTACTACATACACTCTTCGGTTTAAAATTAAATAAATATAATTAGAGTATTTAACAGTATTTTTTTCGGCATCCGCGGCCATTCCCTATTTATTTCAATTGATTAGTAACCAATTGGATTGAAATAAATTTTCACCTCGGACGGGATGCGGACCTTTGACCTTTGGGACCAGAAACTAATGCTCTACCTCTGAGCCATAGGTCAAGGGCTTTAAGAGTATTTGAATGTATTATGGCTGCATTAATACTTTTTTTAAATTATTGATAGTTTTTGTAAAGGTCTCCAATTTAATAGACTCGGGGTGAAGTAGATTATATCAATAACTAGTCGCAAAGCCCGCCTTCGGCGGGCTTTCCGCCTAGCCAGGGGCTGCGCCCCTGGACCCCTTGCTCGCCTTCGGCTGAGTCCTCTCTTCGTTTTTCAACTGCTGCGTAGCCCCCACCCCCAGCCCATAGTCAGGTAGGAAGCTGGTTCTCAGAGCATAAAGGACGCTCTCTAATTTCCTAGCCAACTTGTTGATTTTGTGTTCCCATATTGAAGAAATTTGATTATAATTAATTTTCCAAAACATTTAAGAGATTCAAATTATTACTACGTTACTCCCAGAGCCATGTATTATAGGTGTACTTAATTTCAAATGGATTCATTGAAAATTGTGGATTTCTATAAAACATATACATACATATTTACATACATACATACATTTTTCCCATTTCATTTTTATATATATAGATAGATATAATTTAGAACGATTGCTTACAGAATTCCATGAGTTAAACAGTATTGAAGGGCGTGGCCTTCCATCTCTCCTATAAACTAAAAAATTGTGAATATAATTTTGTGATTGACCCTTCACAGGCAGCAGCATCTTTGTACAATTTTAGAATGAATACTGTTTTATCTAAAACAATAATGTTTATGAGATGATTATGATGAGAAGTGGCTATAGACATTGAATTGGATATATTTTTATTTAATTTTTTTTATTTAATAGTCAATCGTCGACGTTTCGGTCGAAAATCACGACCTTCCCCAGGACGATTAATTTTCAAAATACAAGATATACAGTATTATTTTAATTATCGTTGCAAATTACACAATATATATTTAATGACTACTATAGACTATGTATTATGTATGCGTGACTTGCTCGCTTAGGGCTTCTTACAATCAAATAATAAACTTATGTTTATTACATTTTTTTTTTTAAAGATTTCGAAATTTGGACAAAGTATGAATAGGTAGGCCCTACTTCTGTAGTATCGTGTCATACCACAGTTCGAAGTTTCTTGTATTTTAGGACAATGCTACCCAACCCTTTTATCGCCGCCGACAGGCCAAATGGTACCGCGCTGGGCTGAGGGGTGAGACCAAGGGCGGATACAAGGGGGGGGGGAGGGGGTAAAGGGGGTAATTACCCCCTCCGAGATTTGAAAAAATACCTTTTTTTTGCAAAAAAATTTATTTTTCACATAAAATTTTAAAAATTAATACTTAAAAATTTGATTTGTATTTATATTCTGGCAAACAAGTACTCAATGAGTCTTTAAATTACCGAAATTAAGAAAAAATTGTGTGCTGTGCGACGAGTCACATCAGATTACCCCCCCCCCCCCCCCCCCCCCGAGAAACACCTCTGGATCCGCCCTTGGGTGAGACGTTGATTGTTTATATTTCTTAACCTTAAAAATGTGTTTTTGTGTTATTTTATTAAATGAAGGGGAGGGGGGAAGCCGTCATACGATTAAATATTTTTAAAGAAAGCGTTGTAATATAAAGTTTGGAAATTACGGGCCTAGAGTAAAGATTCCACCTCATCTTTCCTTGTTAATTTTGTCTAAATCAGCAAAATTATTATTTTCTTATTATAATTTTAAATCTGGGCTCAAAGGACCCGGGTCTCGGAAATATTCCTCCCCCTCTCCCTGCTCTATTTTTTAAAGGTCTTTTAGACTCCGTTTGATAGTCAATTTAATTGTCTCTGTTTATAAAGTAACTAACAAACTAAAATATGTATAATCATTAGTTTGAAACTAATCCAGGTCAAACTAAATTATTAAAATTTAAATACATACACCCGTCTGTGTATTATAAATTATAATTTTATTTGAATATATACACATTTTTATTTAATTTCTATTGTGTTACGCATACGGTAATGCAATTTGAATATTATATCACATATTTAATTAAAATAGAATTTGTTATTCTAATGTTTAAATTATGTATATTTTATTAATAGCATATATAATAATAAAAAAAAAATCAGTTTTTTGACATAGAAGAAAAAAATGAACCATAATGATTGTTATATTAAGTTTGGCTAATTTGTTTTTCGGGATCTGAATCCTTTTAACAAATTTTTATTTTCCTTAGCTTTGGATTTCGACAAAAATACACGTTCTGATGTCTCCTATGACGTCAATATTATGATGTCTGTAATATATATTCATTATAAGTATCTCGTTAAAATTATAATTTTTCTGATTTATTTTAGTAGAAAAAAAAATTTCGTGGAGTCACACCAGATTTTTTGTGTTGAGCTATATTTAGTTTCCGCCGATCTATTAGAATTCAAGATGTGAAATTTATATTTTGTTGCCATGGCAACCATTTCTCCTATCTTTCCTATGAAGTACAAGAGTAAAGTGTGCTTCAAAACAATTTTGAGAGCAAAATGAAAATATACATTTTAAAAATAAGCATCTTAAAAATAATTGATTTTTGAATTTTAATCAAAATCGTTAGCGCGAATTTTGAGAAAATTGGAAAAAACTGAAAAACCACATCAGTAAACTACTTGTACTCTTTGACCGATTTTGTTCAAAAGCTTCGTGTCATGTCCCATGGGGGTGCCTAACTTAAATATAAAATTTCAACCTCCTAGCTCTTTTCGTTCTTGAGATATTTTGTTCACAGACACACAGACAGACCATGTCGCGAAAATCACTTTTTTTGGATTCAGGGGACCTCAAAACGTGTATATCCATCAAAATCTCGACATCGAATTTTTGACATGAATCTAATACTTTCTCTCTATACATATATAGAGGTAAGAGAAAGTGAAAATAAATAATACCTGGAATTAAAAGAGGTGGAAAATATTTATTTAAATCATAGTATTTTTTGCTATCTCTATTTATATAATATTAGATGATAGTAAAAAGTATTTTTTTATCTTTTATAAAATGAGACTTGCTATTTGGATCTTTTTCTAAAGCGAGCGCAAACAAGTATAGACTTCTCTCAGTTGAGTGAGAGCCTTCGAACCCTCTCGTGTATTTGAAAGTGAATAATTATACATATCACCCCTGCATCGGCATCCCCGGGAGGGTTTTATTAAAGGTAATTAATATTTTAATTAATTTTTGTTTTATTGAAAATACAAATATTTTTTTTTTATATTGTCTCCTTTCAAATATTAAATAGACTATTAAATACAGTAGAGCAGTTGTTTTCAAACTTTATGTTACTAAGCCTCCCTTGGAAATATTTAATCGTATGACGCCTCTCCCCCCCCCACACCAAAAACAAAAATTTTTAATGCTAAAAAATATAAATTTATATAAAAATATTTTTTTTTATTTATTCTTATTTGTTATTTTATTTATAAAAATCTGGTATGACTGGGGCACAGCCAGGCTTCGCACTCCTGGACCCCCATTAATCTGACTCGGGCCGCCTTCGGCGGACCCTCGCCTTTTCATAATTATAAAAAAAATTATCCTGACTGGTGCATAGCACACAACTTTCTCTTACCCTGGGTAATCGAAAGTTGTGTACTGTGCTTTTCACACCAGATTTTTTTTGTGTCGATATATATTTAGTTCCCGACAGTACGGTACATTCGACTTTCAAGATGTATTTATAAGTATGGCAAAATATTTATATTTTGTTACCATGGCAACCATTTCTCATATCTTTTTCTATGGAGTACAAGAGTAAAGTGGTCTTCAGAATGACAAAATGAGAATATACATTTTAAAGAGAATCTAAAAAATAATTGATTTTTGAATTAAAAAAAAAATCGTTGGAGCGAATTTAGAGAAAATCGAAAAAAACTGAAAAAGTGCATCAGTAAAGTATTAGTACTCTTTGACCGATTTTGTTTAAAAGCTTCGTGTCACGTCCCATGGGAGTGTCTAATTTAAATATAAAATTTCAACCTCCTAGCTCTTTTCGTTCTTGAGATATTTTGTTCACAGACACACAGACAGACCATGTCGCGAAAACAGCTTTTTTGGATTCAGGGGACCTCAAAACGTGTATATCCATCAAAATCTCGATATCGAATTTTTGACATGAATCCAATACTTTCTCTATATATTTACATATATATAGAGGTACGAGAAAGTAAAAATATAGCTACCAAGGATTCAGTCAACAGAAACCCTCTTATATTCTTTGATAGACATTCATAAAATTCATTACGATCTATCAGGTATATTACATTCATTCAGCGTCCAGTCAATACTCAAAGTCAATAAAAATTTTTATTTTAAATTATTTTAATTTAAGAAAGAAAATTCTGAAATATTTATATAATTAAATTTTACGGAATTTGATAAAAAATCTTAAGAGTTTTTTTATTTCCTTTATTATTTAAGTTACGGTAGATAAGTATTACTAACTATTCATTAAAATACATAAGAAGACGTCATCTCACTACCTGACTCCCCTTTTGTGCAATTGAAATAGAATCGTCCATCTCCCTCTTCTGACTAATTAGCCAATCACAAGTGTTGTATTCTTTGGCGCCACGAGGCTTGCATAGAAAAGAACACCAACCTAGCCTAGACATTCAGTAGAGTGGAGAACTTGTCTAGTGATCAAACCTATGCTAATGTGTGCAAGAAATACCCAAGCCACCTCAGTCGGTGTCCAGACATGTTTGGGGTTAGTCGACTCTCTCTCGCTCTCTCGTTTCTCGGCGGTTTTAACTAGGTATTTTACTTCAATATTGCTAATTATTTATTAATTATTCTCATTAATCATTTAATATTTATAATTGATAAAATAATTCGAGAATATTTAGTCATTTTTTTTTTAAATTTATTTTCGCATGTTAGCACGCCCCGCGTCGCCTTCTGTGTTTCGTATATAAATGCATATAATCGTTAGTTTTCTCTTCTTTTTTTTTACTCTCCATTTTAATTGATAATTTCTTTTAATGCAAATTTTATTTTTTATTTACCATAAAATATCCCTACCTACTCTGACTTCATGATCAAACTTAGTATACTCTTATTATGAGTCGTTAGGTCATTTGATTTTTTATAATTAACTCTCAACATTTATTAGAATCGTACAAATTATTTTATTTAAAACTAAAAGATAACAATCTAATTGAATATTTTATATGAATTAGTTGGCCTTTTATAAAGCAGATCGAATATTATTCAAAGTTCTAGGGCTATTTTTGAATCCGTATTTGAGAGCTAGAAAATTCTTATTTGAGAGTGAAATCTTGAGAGATTTTTTCATCTAGTAAAACGTTTCGGTACTTTCTCAGACCATGAGGCAATACAAAATCAGTTTAATATAAAATTATGCCCATGTTGCCACATTACAACAAGCACACATTTAGGTCCAAAGAATATTGTTTTATCAGCAGAGAATATTAAAATATTTTTCATAATTTCGACATTGATAGCGAATCTTTCTCTATAATCCCTACAAGTTAATTGTGGTGTGATTATTGGCACATCTTCTATCTTTCTCTTTATCAGGCTTTCACCACATTATTTAATCCAATTCACAAATTTATTACTTTCTCTTATTATTAGTTAATTTCATATTATGTTTGAAAGAAATCACATTAGGCCTACACAGCAATCTAAATATTAAATCAAACTGAAAAATATATTTTTAGAAGAAATTCGATGTCTGAATGGTAATTATTAGGATTAGGTAGATGTAGGCAGCCAGCAAGTGATAAAAAATAAACTCTATTTAATTATCATCGACGTTTCGGAATCACATCGATCTTCAGGACCTACGGTCATCAAAAAATTTTATTTGGTGTTAATTCGGCAAAATACAAACAATCTTTACAAGTATTTTTTTTATAAAAACGAAACACTTACGATAAACTAAAATACTTGTAAAGATTGTTTGTATTTTGCCGAATTAACAACAAATAAATTTTTTGATGACCTTGAAGATGGGATCGATGTGATTCCGAAACGTCGGCGATAATTAAATAGAGTTTTTTTTTAATCACTTGCTGGCTGCCTACATCTACCTAATCCTAATAAAATATATACTCTGAATTGAAATTATTTTATTTTTTATTCTTGTTTCAAATCTTCATATACTA
>JAKCPI010002859.1:0-12111 GCA_023213315.1 Euborellia annulipes
CCCAGGCAGTCCGATAATTTTATTTAAGCCATTTGGATACCAAATTTTAAGAATGGAAAAATTTGATTTTTCACAATAGTCAATTCAGCAAAAACACGGGAGTTGTCGATTAAAAAATTTGGTCTATATATGGAGCAACAAAAATTTTCATAGAACGCAAAATAGTATTGTAATAATTTTTTTTTATTAGGGAGATAAAGTTTTGGATACATGTCAAAAATTCGATGTCGATGGATATACACATTTTGAGGTTCCCTGAATCCAAAAAAGATTTTTTCGCAACATGGCCGGGGTGTGTGTGTCTGTGTTCAATTTAAACCATATAGGATTTGAGCTAGGAGGTTGAAATTTTAAATTTAAGTAAGGTACCCTCTTCAGGCGTGAAAATAAGCTTTTAATCCAAATCGGCCAAAAGTACTAGTGCTTTACTGATGTACTTTTTCAGTTTTTTCGATTTTCTCAAAATTCCCTCCAAGGATTTTTTTAAAATTCATTAATCAATTATTTTTTTAATGTATATTCTCATTTTGCTCTCAAAATTGTTTGAAGGCCATTTTACTCTTGTACTACATGGGTCGTTTGATAACTTACCTACCCCAACATTAAAATAGCCTCCCTATGGGGTCGTTTGATAACTTACCTACCCCAACATTAAAATAGACTCCTATGGGGAAATACATGGTGTTTGTCCTTCAGCTATTTTAATGCTGAAGGACAAACACCATGTATTTCCCCATAGGGAGTCTATTTTAATGTTGGGGTAGGTAAGTTATCAAAACGACCCATGGGGAAATACATGGTGTGTGTCCTTCAGCTATTTTAATGCTGAAGGATACACACCATGTATTTCCCCATAGGGAGGCTATTTTAATGTTGGGGTAGGTAAGTTATCAAAACGACCCATAAGAAAGATAGGAGAAATGGTTGTTATGGTAACAAAATATAAATATTTTCCCATGTTTATAAATTTGACATGTTGAATTCTAATATATTGTGAAATCTGAATATATCTCGACACAAAAAATATGGTGTGACAAGCATGCACAGTACACATTTTCTTTTGCCAAAGGTAAGAGTAAGTTGTGTGCTGTGCGACCTTTTAACTCTCTTTTATTTTCCCGGATTGCGTTTACTCATCTTTGAAGGTCATTGATAAAGAAAAAGAATATTTTTATAAAATCGAAATAAAAAATAATTACTCTCATTTTTTTAAAAGCGTGATTTTTTTTATTTGAAAATTTAATTACCCTACTAGATGTAATAAAGTAAAAGTTTTCCATGTCCTTCAAATTTCACGAATTCCCATTTGACTTACTGTGAAATATTTATTTCTTCTAGATGCCTTTGAGAAATTGTTTCAGGCATCTATGTAAATAGTCAAATATGCTATTAAATTGAATTGAAAATTTTGTTTAATATATTATATGGCCTCTAATAAAATTCCTTTATATTGACTATATGTTTTATAATCTAACTAAAAACATTTTAACCATAATTAAGTAAGATATCAATGACTTGGGAGAAGGGGGGTGGATCTTTGAATATCTTATGTTCTTGGACTTTTTATTATATTCTTTGTAGATTTTCTTAGCTGTAGGTGGTCAATTCAAGGAGATAAATAAAATTCATTTAGTTGTCCAGGTTTCACTCTCGATGTTCTCTTCATTGGGTCATATTTTCGGCAAGACAGTTTCAATCTTGAGTTGATGCTATTCAATATAGAGGCATATAAAAAACCAACTAGCGCTCGAAACCTCGAGTGCTAAATAAAATTTTTATCTCCTTGGCTGATTTATTTATCTCATTATACTTTAGAATTTGTCAATACCTCTTTGTTTTTTACTTTCTCTTACCTATGTATATATGTAATATATATATAGAGAGAAAGTATTGGATTCATGTCAAAAAGTCGATGTCGAGATTTTGATGGATCTTCACGTTTTGAGGTCCCCTGAATCCAAAAAGTGGTTTTTGCGACATGGTCTGTCTGTGTGTGTGTCTGTCTGTGTGTCTGTGAACAAAATATCTCAAGAACGAAAAGAGCTAGGAGGTTGAAATTTTATATTTAAGTTAGACACCACCATGGGACGTGACACGAAGCTTTTGAACAAAATCGACCAAAAAGTACTTGTACTTTACTGATGCACTTTTTCAGTTTTTTTCGATTTTCTCAAAATTTGCTCCAACGATTTTTTTTAAAATTCATATATCAACTATTTTTTAGTTGCTCTTTAAAATGTATATTCTCATTTTTACTTTCTCTTACCCTATATATGAAATATATAGAGAGAGAAAGTATTGCGATCATGTCAAAAATTCGATGTCGAGATTTTGATGGATATACATGTTTTGAGGTCCCCTGAGTCCAAAAAAGTGGGTCCCGCAAATTGGTCTGTGTGTGTGTGTGTCTGTGTGTCTGTGTGTCTGTGTGTCTGTGTGTGTGGAACCATTTTTTTAGCATGAAGGAATTGAGCTACCGGATTGAAATTTTATATTTAACTTAGGTACCTTTGAAGAATCTCAAAATAAGCTTTTGAACAAAATCGGCCAAAAAGTACTAGTACTTTACTGATGTACTTTTTCAGTTTTTTTCGATTTTCTCAAAATTCCCTCCAAGGATTTTTTTTTAAATTCATAAATGAACTATTTTTTAGATGCTCTTTAAAATGTATATTCTCATTTTGCCGTTGAAATCTTCTGAAGACCACTTTACTCTTGTTCTTCATAGGAAAGTAGAAATGGTTGCCATGGTAACGGAATTTAAATCTTTCTTTTTATTAGATTAAAAATCAATTATTATTTAAATTCCCATTTTTTACTTTCTCTTACTCTATATATGAAATATATAGAGAGAGAAAGTATTGCGATCATGTCAAAAATTCGATGTCGAGATTTTGATGGATATACATGTTTTGAGGTCCCCTGAGTCCAAAAAAGTGGGTCCCGCAAATTGGTCTGTGTGTGTGTGTGTGTGTGTGTGTGTGTGTGTCTGTATGTGTGGAACCATTTTTTTAGCATGAAGGAATTGAGCTACCGGATTGAAATTTTATATTTAACTTAGGTACCTTTGAAGAATCTCAAAATAAGCTTTTGAACAAAATCGGCCAAAAAGTACTAGTACTTTACTGATGTACTTTTTCAGTTTTTTTCGATTTTCTCAAAATTCCCTCCAAGGATTTTTTTTAAAATTCAAAAATCAATTATTTTTTAGATGCTCTTTCAAATGTATATTCTCATTTTGCCGTTGAAATCTTCTGAAGACCACTTTACTCTTGTTCTTCATAGGAAAGATAGAAATGGTTGCCATGGTAACGGAATTTAAATCTTTTTCTTTTTATTAGATTAAAAATCAATTATTATTTAAATTCCCATTTATTTGTGTCTTTAATTGCTTAGGAGAAAACATATATATCTCTCTCTCTCTCACTTGCAAACATTATCGCCTGTCTCTCCGCCTTCTCTCATAGGCCTAATGTTAATTTCCTATAGGGATTTGTATGTTAATTTCGATTCAAAAGGGGGTCCCCTTTGGAACTTTTTAGGCATTTAAAATTTTTTTTTCCAATTCTTATGAAATTTTGTATTTATTTACGATTCTATATTGTGTATAAAATGTCCAAATATGAGATTAAAATTTTGAAAAATAACCATAGTTTATTTGAAGCAGTCAACATTTAAAATGCAAGTTTGAAACTAAGGTGCTATCGGAAACTAAATATATCTCGACACAAAAAATCTGGTGTGACCAGCACGGTGCACAACTTTCTCTTACCGAAGGGTAAGAGAAAGTTGTGTGCTGTGCGCCAGTCACACCAGATTTTTTTAAATTTATTTGTGTCTTTAATTGTTTCAAAGAAAACATATATGTCTCTCTCTCACTTGCAAACATTATCGTCTCTCTCTACTCTTTTTAAATTCCCTTTCCACCTTATCTTCGCATAGGAACAATGTTAATTTCCTATAGGGATTTGTATGTTAATTTAGATTCAAAAGGGGGTCCCCTTTAGAACTTTTTAGGCATTTAAAATTTTTTTTTCCAATTCTTATGAAATTTTGTATTTATTTACGATTCTATATTGTGTATAAAATGTCCAAATATGAGATTAAAATTTTGAAAAATAACCATAGTTTATTTGAAGCAGTCAACATTTAAAATGCAAGTTTGAAACTAAGGTGCTATCGGAAACTAAATATATCTCGACACAAAAAATCTGGTGTGACCAGCACAGTGCGCAACTTTCTCTTACCGAAGGGTAAGAGAAAGTTGTGTGCTGTGCGCCAGTCACACCAGATTTTTGTGATTGAAATCTTCTGAAGACCACTTTACTCTTGTTCTCCATAGAAAAGATAGGAGAAATGGTTGCCATGGTAACAAAATATAAATATTTTGCCATACTTATAAATTTTACATCTTGAAAATCGAATGTACCATACTGTCGGAAACTAAATACATGTCGACACAAAAAATCTGGTGTGACAAGCACAGTACACAACTTTCGATTACCGAAGGTAAGAGAAAGTTGTGTGCTGTGCGCCAGTCACACCAGATTTTTCAATTTGGTCTTGATGAATGATGGTTTTTCCTCTTTATTTTGTCTCCCCTTTATCTTAGTCTCCTCATTGTATTGATATTATGGAAGGAAACGGAGAATAAGTTCAGCATATAATGGAGGGCTATCACATCAATTTAAATCTTAGATATTTCGACCGCCATCACGCCTGGTCATCATATAAAAAAAAATGATTTTTTGGAGGGCCCGTGTCAATCAGTATGTTAAAAAATATTTTCTTAAAAATTTAGAGAAGCAGGGGACGGATGCCAGCAGCATATTTATTATCACTTTCTTTTTTGAAAAAAATTAGAACTGATAACGATTTGATGTAAGAGTTGAGTCCCCTGGGACATGTGCATTCTGCTGTGAATATAAGTTTCTCTGGATGCAGACTCCAGGCGCCTTTAGTTACCCAAAAGTTGGAGACAAAGTGGCGGATTGGTGTCACTTCAGAGGCGCAGGCAGAGGCTCACCTCCTCCTCCTTGAATGCGACCTTGGCTCAGGCCAGTCACCTCCTCACCTGCCGGCCACCAGCAACAGCTAATCAGACCTACACTACCATCACCAGTGCCACCCAGATAGTGACAACTGAACTAGCACTACCACCTCACTTCTAACCGCAACCGAATCCCTAGCAATAACTAAAACTCTCATCGATAATAATCACCCTGCTAACTACAAATCTATCTCCAGCCAGGGATTTTTGTAGTCTTTTTGGTATTTAGTTGACACCATATTTATAAAATATAATTAAAAGACCTAATTTTATTTCTCACCCTAAGTCATAACTAATTGCGAACTTGAGTTCTTTTACTGCGAATGAGGTCTCATTCATCCTATCCCAAAAGGATACTTTGACATTTTTGGAAAATTTTTCGGCAAGACAGTTTCGAACTCGAGTTGGCTCACTTAGTTCTTCTACACTTACCTTCTACTTTAGCGCACTAACCATAAAGTTATATATTCTCTTTACGTCTTTTACAACTTTTCAAAGCCATTTAGTCTCACGATTATATACAATGTCTACCTTAGGAACTCGTAGATAAGGCATTTAATCGAAATATGAAGCAAAAATGTCGTTTAAATTACATAACCAATAGATTTAATTTGGTTCAATAGAGGAACGTTTTTGTTATTCGACAGCTTTAAGGCGTATTTTCATGCCATTCTTTTTTTTTGTCGTGACAACGACTTACAATGCATGTTTGTATATTTAAGTCTTTCGACTGCTAAGTCTATTTGTCTTTATAAATTTATTAAATTTTATTTTTATTAGTCGTTGACTGTCTGCGGACGTTCAGCGGTCTTGTTTGTCGGAGGTCACCTCTCACGATTTTCAGCACCACTTGGCTTTGCTTAACAACATTGATCTTGATCCTGCCATTCTTATTTGTGTCTATAATCTAACAAATCTCATTGTTCATTTTAGTTATTTTTAGAGTGACCAATCTTGTAAAATGGTTGAATTAAGAAACCTATTCATTATTTAATTATTTTCATCGACCAAGAAAGATTAGTTCATAAAGTCTGTGCTATGACAGCGGAATTTAGGCAGGAGTAAAGAATATCAACAATATCCTATCCTCCGAGTGAGCTTTTCTTTTACCACTGATTGTACACCAAATCATGATTAGAAAAAAATCACATTGCCTTGAAAGTTTACAATTATTTTTTTATATTTATTGTCGTAATTGTCTTATTCTGTTAATTTATTTTGCTTAACAAATAAAATAAATTCCACTTGTTTATTAAGCGATCTATCATTCACTTATTTGGAAACAGAGATCGAGACAAAAATTAATTATATACAATGGACACTCCACCCAACCAAGTGACAGGAGAATGTAAATTTAATTGGATGACTAACTTTTTAGATGCATATTTTCAGCACATTTTCTATCTATATAATGAAAATTTGGGAAGAAAATATGAAAATAACTTTATTAAAATTATTAATTTTAGATGACTATGAGGAAAGTAGTTTTTTCACAAATTTTGGGCCAAAGGAAAAATACTTTATTTATTACTCTGTTTTTCAATGACAACAGATGATGTCATTTCATTGACGTCCAATATTTATTAATACAATAAAACGGAGTAATACTCAAGGTATTTTTAATACTAGCCGCAGCGCCCACCTTTTGCGTCGTCTTCGCCCCCTGGACCCCCTCGCTCTATTCTACCGGCGAAAACAAAAAATCTAATGTGACAAGCACAGAACACAACTTTCGATTACCAAAGGTAAGAGAAAGTTGTGTGCTGTGCGACCAATCACATCGGATTTTTTTCCCCTCTATTCTGAATTTTTGTATTTCATTTATTCATTAATGAATCTATTATTCTCTCTTTTCCTCTCGAAATTCGCTAACCAATAAAACTTGTTTTTTGTTATTCTGTTATCTTGAATAAAAGAAAGAAATTCTTACATTCTTTCATTCAGAATTCAACTTCTGTCTTTTTATTTTATTTCTTTGATCAATGGCCAAATTTCAGCAATAGGTGTAAATTTTTTAATTTAATAAAATGTAAATTTTATATGAAACATTTATTTATTATTTGATTAAAATTTATTTTTTGAATTTGACTCAAGATTTTTAATTATTTGAAAAAATTTTTCAAAATCAACCATTGTATAATAAAATAAATATATTCATTCAAAATAGAGAATAATTGAATCAATGACTAGCGTTCAACAGTCTTGTTCCTCTGGGCCATTCATACAGATGCTAAGGGCAGAATAACTTAGATTGTTTATAAAGGGATCTTGGTGTCTTTTATACTTATTTCTTGCCAGGTCCGGGGGCGGCCCATATGAGATATAGGAAAAAAATTGGTGTGACTGGTCGCACAGCACACAACTTTTGATTACCGAAGGTAAGAGTGCTTGTCCCACCAGAGTTTTTGTGTCAAGAAATATTTAGTTTCCGACAGTACGGTATATTTGAATTCAAGATAGAAAATTTATAAGAATGGGAAAAGAATTATATTTTGTTACCATAGAAACCATTTCTCCTTCTTTACTATGAAGTACAAAAGTAAAGTTGTCTTCAGAAGATTTCAATGGCAAAATGAGAATATATATTTCAAAGAGCATCTAAAAAATAATTGATTTTTGAATTTTATTCAAAGTCTTTGCAGCCAATTTTGAGAAATTATTATTATTATTATTGTTGGGGAATAAGGGCGCTTTAACTACCAAGGCTATGCGCGCATTTTGAGAAATTTGAAAAAAAAAAAAAATAAAAATAAACTGAAAAAGTAAATCAGTAAAGTACTAGTACTCTTTGGTGGATTTTGATTAAAAGCTTATTTTCACGCCCAAGGGGGGTGCCTAACTTAAATAAAAAATTTCAACCTCCTAGCTCAATTCCTTCATGCTTTAAATTTAACCCAGGCAGACATACAGACAGACAGACAGACACACAGACAGATCATGTCGCGAAAACCACTTTTTTGGATTCAGGGGACTTCAAAACGTCCATCAAAATCTCGACATCGAATTTTTGACATGAATACAATATTTTCTCTCTATATATATATATAGAGGTAAGAGAAAGTAAAATTTCATAGACTATCTAGGAAAAACGAATAGCTGAAGTGTTATTTATATTAGCCACAAAATTGAAAGATTCAGATCCAAAATGTGATTTCATTTATTAATTTCACAAATAAATTGAATCTTTATTATTTTCTAAAAAAATCTTACTTGTTTCATTAATCTCTTCTATTGTGTTCTTAACACCATCTTATTGTCAGAACCACTCTTTTAGATAATATTGTTTATTCACAACGTGACACAGCAAGTCTTATTATTCTT
Source organism: Euborellia annulipes (assembly GCA_023213315.1). Classification (NCBI taxonomy): domain Eukaryota; kingdom Metazoa; phylum Arthropoda; class Insecta; order Dermaptera; family Anisolabididae; genus Euborellia; species Euborellia annulipes. The sequence goes on from JAKCPI010002859.1 coordinate 8,372, forward strand.
TGTTAAAGAGTTGGACATGCCTTTTGGCCAACATCCAAACAATTAGATTCTTTTTTTTTTTTAACAATTTCTTTAAAAATACTTTTTTTAATATTACTTAATTTATTAAAATTTTTTAAATAGAAATACCTCACATAGTTCGGCTTCGATTTGATGAGTTTAATCCTCCTTTTTATTGCAATATATTTTTATAATTTAAATAAATTTCATCTCTCGGGGAGTTAAGAACTGACCTTTAGAGTATTTAGTAAGAACTCGATCTATCCCCAAGAGTGGGACTGTGCACCAGATTTTTTTGTGTGGAGATATACCTGATACTGTATTTAGTTTCCACAGACAAGAAGTAAAATTTATTAACATGGGAAGATATTTATATTTTGTTTCCATGGCAACCATTTCTCACAGACTCACAGACAGAAAGATCATATCGCGAAAACCACTTTTTTTAATTCAGGGGACCTCAAAACGTGTATATCCATCAAAATCTCGACATCGAATTTTTGATATTAAACCAATACTTTCTCTCTATTTAGGCCTATATACATATATTTAGGTAGGAGAAAGTAAAAAAAAATTCATTTAGTTTTTGTTGTCATATATAATTGAATTATGGCGCCATATTAGTTTATTTAATTTCCATATTAAAACTAACCCTATACGAATTATTTTGGTATAGGAATAAATTTTAGCGACTAATATATATGAGATTTATTTCTTTGTTCGTTCGTTGTTTAGTTTAGCAAAAAATATTCCCTCCCATTAGTTGTTGTTTTTTGTGACAGTGCAATAAAATAAAGAGAGAGGTAGAGAGGCAAAGCGGCAAAGAGGCATCAATCAGAGAGCTCGAGTCATGCAAATCGAATGTTGTTAACTCACTACTGCTGATGAAATCGGACTGGAGAAAGGGAGAGATGTCCTTTACTCGACTGATCATGTTTAATTGCCCTCTCAAGGGGAGGTTATATGTGGGCCCCAAACTACCAATTCAAATAAACATTCGCCAACCAATTTTTTAAAAAGTTATACTAATAATAGACGCAAACCCCCCCTTCGGCGAAACTTTCCGGCTAGCCAGGGGGCTGCGCCCCCTGGACCCCCCTCCTCCCCTTCCGCTTATATACATACCGGTACATACATTTCCCTTTTTATTTTTATATATAGAGTTTATTTTTACGGTTAATTATTCATGAACTTAAGATTTTTGTGAATAATATCCTTTTCGGGACTCTCCCCCTTCACAGACACCCCGATATTTTAGAATTCAAAATGTAAATAAATAAAAAATTGTAAACATGGGTAAATATTTTATTTTTTTTACCATTTTTAATTTTTTTTTTCTTTTTTGGTTAAAATTTATTTTTTTTTTTAAAAAACCTTCCGGGTTAAATAAAAAAATTTAAATCGGTTTTTTTGGAGGAGTTAGGAGAATTTTTAGGTGCCTCTTCTCTTTCACAGAAATTTAAGTCATTTTTGGGTGGGTCATTTCATAAAGATTAGGTTTTTTATTTTCTTTTTCCTAAAAATGCTTGTTGATATTTAGAGAGAAAGCATTGGATTCATGTCAAAATTTTGATGTTGAGACTTTGATCGAAATACATGTTTGAAGTCCCCCGAGTTCAAAAAAGTGGGTTCCGCAAAAGGTCTGTCTGTGAACAAAATATCTCAAGAACGAAAAGAGCAAGGAAGTTGAAATTTCTTATATTTAATTTGGGTACCCACTCTCAGATAACACGAAACTTTTGAAGAAAATCGGCCAAAAAGTACTAGTACTTTACCCAGACAGCTTGGCATATTGCACTAATATTGGGAAGCATATTGCCATTCTTTGTCAATATTGCAGCAATATTGTCGCAATATTCCTGCAATGCTGCAAAGAGGCTGATATGGAATATTGAAGCAACATTGCTGGGAAGATATTGGGATTCAAACCTCCACACCCTCCAATTCCCAAAAAGAGAAAAATATATTAGAATTAGGACTTTGCTGGACCATACGTATGTAGAAGGAACCGGAGAATAAAACCAGTCGTTAATGGACGCCTCACATCAATTTAATTCATTAAATATTTTTTTTGATGGGGTCACGCCTGGTCATCATCAGTACAAAAAATGATTTTTCACGGGCCCTCCGAAAAATCGGTTTTTTTTTGGTTACTGATGATGACCAGGCCAGTCATGCCGGTCGAAATATTTACGAATCAAATTGATGTGAGAGGCGTCCATTAACGGCTGAGAAAATTATATTTTTAAAATTTTATATTCTTTAACATTTGAGTTTAAACCAGTAACTGTTGGCTCTTGTTAAAACACTATTAGTTTGTATTACTTCTGATGATGAAACGTTGAGTGTTGAAATACGTATTATTACAATTATTATACTGGCTGTGAGTATTAAATATAGATGTATGGAATGGAAACAGCCAAGGAAAAGTAAAAACAAAGTTATACAGTTGACGTTTCAAGCGCGCGTCGCGTTCTTCCTCCCGGGACAATATAAGTGTCAATTGATACAGATGGTATTAATTAGATTGATGTCAAATGAAATAGTATAAAAGTGATTAATAGAGTTGATTAAGAGCTTCTAAAAGAATAAAAAATAAAATTTCCTTTCTCAATTAAATTTTAAAAGTAGGTAAAAAATTAATTAGATAAATCACTTTTGGTGATATGTTTCAATATGTAATTGATGATGTCAAATAACAATCTAATTATTACCATCTGTAACAATCGACACTTAGATTGTCCCGATTCATACATCTACGTATATCTTATCATTACAGATTGAAACATATCACCAAGTGTTTTTATCTAATTAATTAAATTTTTTATACTTTAAAATTTAATTCAGAAAGGAACTTTATTTTTTTATTCTTTTTTTAGAATTTTTTATTCGACTCTATTAATCACTTTTAAACTAAGGAAAAGAAGACCCCTTTCATCACAAAATTATTTTATTATAAGGGCCCAGAGGTCTGTCAACGCCCCCTCTCCCTTGGACAGGAAAAAATATATAACGATTTTAATAATATAAAAGTTTTTTAAACCCCTGGCAGTGGCGTAACCAGGGGGGCGAGGGGGGCTCGAGCCCCCCCACCCCAGGCTCATCGAGCCCTTGGCGCCCCCGAAACCGGCATAGGCGCCCTACGGCCTCTAAGATATAGCCCAGCGAATGTGATTTTATCATATTCTTTTCATCGATTGTCTTAAAAAACTGATTGTTTTCTTTTAAAATTATATTACAACTTGAATCAGGGCGTATATAGAAATTTTTTTCGGGGGGCTCGAACTCAAAAATTTTTCTACGGAAAATTTTTTTTTTAAGAAACTATATTTTTTTCACACGAAATTTTTTGGGGACCATTTTTTCTATTGCGGAACCAAAGTTGTCCATCCTGCGGAAAAATTTGTTGCGCTGATGTCTGTATATCTCTATATATGTATATGTGTTTGGGAAATTTCGGGGGGCGGCCCTCGGCCCCCCCCCCATAAATACGCCCCTGACTTGAATTCTACTATTTTAAATGAATTTAATTCCAAAAATAATAAATAACGTATATAGAGGCTTTATAATTAAAATTTTTTTATTTTGCAATATATAAGCCTTAATTTGATGTTTTAAGGCTGTGGAGATTTACTCAGGATTCGTATAAGCCTTAATATTTAATTTTTTGGAATTCAAAATTTTTTAAGCATGAAGGAATTGAGCTATGAGACTGAAATGTTATATTTAAGTTAAACACC